>JASKGM010072641.1:0-15825 GCA_034509205.1 Ceratonia siliqua
GATAAAGCATTGCTAGATAGAAATTGGATAGGAGAGTAGAACAATAGCACCTATAAACCAAATATAATAAGTTGTGATCAAGTCTTACACAATTGGGAAGACACTTACCAGTAATTGTAGGAGGAAGAGTGCCGAGGGTTAACAACTTCCCAAATTCCAATGCTATAATCTGATACTTCCCAATATATTCTGAAAACATTGGTTTGGTGGTGCTTCTTACTGTAGCACAAATTGCCTATATATAAAAAGAAAATGCCAATAAAGAATAAATTAATTAGGAGGAAAATTACTCGTATGGATTACTGAAGTACCTTGTCAAGGAAAGGCCATAACTTTAATAAATATATTTGTGTTGACAATTATTAACACTCATTTTATTTTATTTTATGATAATTGATTAAAAATTTTTATAAAATTTATAAAAAATAATTTTTATGATAAAAATATTTTCCTTTAAACAATATTAGTTTTTTTTTCTTTTTCTTTTAATCAATGTTTGTAAACATTAATTGACAATGCCTATTATTGCAATTCTTTTGCAAGATGGTTAGGTCATAATGTAAACACCAACTAGACAACTACCATTAAGAAAATGTAGTTTTCCTTACCCTACTAACTTGATGTTAAGGATATATGATATACCTTGGAGTGAACAAGAGTACAAGTGGTATTGTACAAGTGCCCCTAATTTTGCCAAAAACTCAAGCTTAGTGGAAAGTTTTCTAAGATAATGCTTAGAAAGGTCCAAAGTTACTATGCCCTGAGTGGCCATTGATAACAGCATAATAACCTCCCCAATCCACAATTAGAGTTCTTCAAGATTGGATAGCAATCACTATAAGCATGTAGAAAAAGATATATGTATTTATAAAAAAAATCTACCTTCTAGTTAATTAATCCAAAAGGTTACTAAGTGTCTATAAAAGTAGTAAGTGTCATTAGAATCCAAACATAGTTGCTATGTATTTTAGTCTGATCCTATTATAATATTTGGCTATTTGAAAGAATTTTTTTTAAAACGAATTTTTATTTTTTTTAAAAATGCCATAGGGAAATTATTGCCATGTAAAGGTCTTAATCATTTTGAATGACCCTTTTTCAAAAGCAGCGTAATTAAAAACCAAAATTATCTTAAATGACTCCAGCATCTCTGTAGATTAGTTAATGGCAGGTCGTGGATATGAATCTAGGCCCTCGAGCAATAAGCGCAAAGGAAAAGTTGTTGCTACACCTTCTGCATCGAGGCCAGATTTAGTATATCTCGAAATCGGATCAAACACATCTACTGTAGCTGTAGCAACACCGAAAACAGCAACCTCTGGTGCTGTGGGGTCCTCTTATGGCCATACAAGTCCATTAACCACAACTTTTAATTTTGAGGCTGGCATTTGATCGGCTGACGGTCGCTTGTGTATAAAGCCAGTTGGCAACACCAGGTAAGTACACTTTTAATATTTGGTAAATATTGTTTATCTAATAATTCTAATACTCGTTCCTATAACAAAGTTAATTTTTTCTTTGCAGCTTTTTTTCATGCCTACCTACCGTTAACTATATTTGGGGAATTTACAAATCACATTTTTTAGGGCCTTGAACTAACTTCACCTCAATTCCCGAAGAAATGAAGGAGCAATGGTGGAACCAATTTAAGGTATTAAACAAATTTTATAATTCTTATGAAATTCACTTGATTTTAATTATTACTAACTTTAACTGTATTATTCAAATGCAGACAGAGTGTGCCTGGAGACCAGAGTATAATGATCGAATTCATAAGATATGGGATAATAAGTGCTCTAGCAACATACGATTATGTTTTAGTGCAATCCGAGAAGGGAAGACGAGTGGGAACTGGTTGGGCAAAGATATCAAGGAACAACTTTGGGAAATTTGGGCTAAAGAAGATTTCAAAGCCTAATCAAAACGAAATAAGCTAAACTAGTCGAAAGATAAGGGCGCCGCTACCCATCGAGATGGATCCATGTCCGTATCCGACCATACGAGGAAGCTCATAAGTTTTTATTAACTTACAACTTTAATTCAGCTTATTAATTACTTTTTCATTATTCTAACACTTTAATCCATTGTTTGTAGGCAAAGATGTTGGGGAGGGATCCTAATGCTTCTGAGGTCTTTCTTCGTATGCAGTACAACAAGTCCAAGGGCTGGGTGAATTCATATGCTGAGAGTACCTTTGTAAGTTAGTTTAAATTTCATTAAACTTTAATATTATAGATTAATTTATCTTTAATTGTGTTTCAAATTACTTTTCACTAATTATGATTTAACTCATGCAGAAATCTTTTGAGAATCTCAAATCCAATACTCAGAACTCAATAAGTTCTCCCATCGATAACAGCCATTTATGGATAGAAGCTGTTGGTGGGAAGAAGAATGGGTGGATTTATGGGCTGGGTTCTCAAGCTAGTGTAGTGCATGTGGCTGAATCAAGTCATACATCACGAGCCAGCCAGGACGAACTTGAAATGCTTGATGAAATGAAGGACCTCAAAAAGTGATTCTAGCTTAAGCAAACTAAGTTAGAACAAAAACTTGAAGAAAGCCAGCAGAAGCATAACCGGATGAACAAGAACTGTATATGCTCAAGCAGCTAATAAATGGCATTGCTCATTCTGTCTCTCCCCCTCCTCAGTCCCCTAATCGCACTAATGATGTACAAGATGATTATTGATTACTAATATGTACTTTGTTTTGATTAGCTCCTTAATATTAATATTGATCTTGTCTACTTAATTTGTTTATGTTTTATATTTAAATTGTAAGTTACTTAAAATAAAATACTATAAATAAAAAATTTAAAATTTAAAAAAGTTTTATAAATTAATTTTATAAAATTATAAAATAACAAGATTAATAATTAAAAATTTTCTCTAATTTCTGACAGCCTCAAGCCGTCAAAAATTGACAAAAAATATATATCATTTTCTAAAGTTCTGATGGCCATTCTAATGGCCAAGTTACGTTAGAAATTTCTGACGGTCCATTCTAACTGTTTAATTCCGTCTGAAATTGTGACAGACCCTATGCGTCCATTTCTGACAGCAACATGCTGTTAGAATGGCCGTCATAAAATTTTGTGACGGCATAAATCCGTCATAATCTCCATTTGTGGCAAGCATAAATTTTGACGACTCATTGTCCATCAGAAAATCCGTAAGAATGTATCTTTTCTAACGGATTTTTTCTCTTTTCTGACGGCTTTTGGCCATCAGAAAAAACCTTTTTTTTTTGTAGTGTATGTACTAGTCCAGAGGAAGACCATGTAACTTTATAGGAAATACTTCAGGAAACCCCTAACTATATGGACTTGATTCGAAATAGGGTTTTAGTGCTGGGTATCTCTATCATAGTCTAGATAGCCTTGATGTCCCTTCCTCAGAAGCCTTCTCACCCCTACGGTGGATATCAAATTATGTGGGTCATTACTTTTGTCCTCTTAAAAGATACAGGATAGTTTACTTGGAGCAGTGAGCTTAATACTCTTCTTGTGGCATTCTACTACAGCATGGTGAGTAGCCAACTAGTCCATCCCTAGGATAACATCAAACTCCAACATATCTAGTATTATCATATTAGAAAAACACATTTCATACAAATAAGGGCCTCACAAGCAAGTATGACTCTATCAGCAATGGTTGAGTGGTGTTAATATTACCAAGGAGGAGTCTAGACTCTTACTATATCTTCCCAAAAGGGAGGCATAGTGTCAAGATGTAAGTCATGAATAGGTAGCACCAACATATGGGTAAGATACCTGTCACAATAACATTGGATGCTTGAACATCCAAAGCATATACGCGAGCCTAGCCTCTGCCAACCAGGGTTGATCCCCTACCGACAATGCCACATCCATTGAAAAGTCGCACTAAGGCTACAAGAGTGGTGGCCATCTGACTATAGAAGAGGATGATTAATTCAATTGTTGAAAATAGGTTGCTCGGGAAAACAAGTTATATTCCCCAATTTGATATAAATATATTTTAATATTAATAAATAAAGAGTTTATTTATGTAAGCTTTATTTTCTAGCTATTAAGGTTTCTAGACTATAATAAATCAAGATACATTTGCACAAGGGCTATGCAAAAAGAGATATGTGACTTTAGATGAATCTAAAATAATATTCACAGTCACTGAATAGAGCCGGTTACTCTGTTCAATTAAAGACTATAGTGTCCAAATTACCTCCATAGAAAGAATGATATTCTTTTCTAAGAGAATGATGAATCTCGAATTATTGAAGTAGTAGACTTCAAGTAATGATACTATTAAATGAAATGGAATCAAGTGAGATATCAAGTTTAAGTTAATACCGTTGCTTTGAACTTGAACTCACACACATTACATCCGCTAATAGCAGAACCGAAATCCTGATGGATTATGGATTCATGTCCATGACCGTTGTGATCTTTGATCTACTATGAGCATGACCATTGTGTAACATTGGTCAAGACTTTGTATGTTGGGATCATAGTGGAAGAGAACATCCAGGAACATAAATCCAAGAAATGGAGTTCGTAGCATTACATCACTTCTGGTGATTTTAGGAAGACAAGTAACATATATGGGCTCAGTGAAATGATGAATTAGCTACTCTCATCATTTCAAGATAATTTTAGAAAAGTTATAAAAGATTATCTAGTTACTTATCGGATGAAATCTAATACCAATAGACAAAATTGACATTAGGGATGAAATGGTAATTTTATCTTATGTCAATGGATGGTTACGAGGGTTCATAAACAGTAGCTTTGTAAATTGAACAAATCAATATTCAACATTGACTTTTCATAATTTTAGGAATTATCAAGAGTGTAATCACGAGTATTTGGTAAAATGAATTTATGATTAATAAAATTGGATTATCTTAATGAGATAAAAATAATCCCAAATTTATTGAAACTTGAAATTCCTATGTCCAAACGGATTCCTCACTTAGATTTGGAGAATTCAATCCACATTAAGTTAGAATAAATTTAAGATGAAGTTAATTGATAGCATTTCAGCTAAAGCATTTATTAAGACAAGGGTTGTCTTAATTTAGACAAAGTGTTATTTTAGGACAAATGTTGTCCTAATCATACTTGAAAATGTGAGAAACATTTTTGTTACCAAAGAGACAAAAATAATTCTCACATTAATTGTCTAATTTAAACAAATATTGTTTTAATTAGACAATGAAATTTTAAGATAAATGTTTGTCTTAATTAAGATAAGTGTTATCTCAATTTAGACAACCTTTATTTTAGTAATTATTTTTCAGTTTAACTACTTTAAATTAATATTAAATTATTTAAATATTTAATTTGAAGAACTTGATTAAAATAAATTTTAATTCCTATTTAATTAGGAATTTTGGCTATAGTATTTTATTAGGATAAAATTAATTTTATTTATTTATACTAATGTTGTTACAAAGTTTGAATTGTTCAAACTTGTGAAACAATTTCCTTCCCATGTGATTGAGAGGTGTATGACCAAAGGAGGAGAATTGGTCTTTAACATGGTCAAATATATTCTCTCCTAATTATCCTAATTATATAAATGAATACATGTTAAAAATAAAAGAGTTTTTAATTTTTTAGGTAACCTACATTCACTAAAAAATTATCTAAGTCAAAGGGATTTAATTAAGTAAAATTTATTTATTTGAATTTTTTATTTCAAGCATAACCAATTAAAAAGCTACACATGTTTTATTTAATTATTAAATAAAATATTTTATTATCAAAATTAATAATATGATTATTAATTGATAAATCATTAGATAATTTGATTATCTAATATTCCCCATTAGTATGCATGTAAATCCATAATGGTTAGGGATTGAATTTTTGAATTACACTTAAATGCTCTCTTATGGCCTAGGGTTAGTGTACTATATATATGTAATCTCTCCCTCTTGTGGTCGTACAAGTGAATATTTGAGAAAGAAAAAAGTGAATTCTTTAGTATGCCACTATAGAATTCTTCATGTCATACTAAGAGAAACAAAGAGGAAGGTTTTCTAATTTACTTTGAAAGTTATCAATTATTTTTTTTCATATTTTGTTTATTCCAATCACTAAGCCTATTCACCGTAGGTTCTGTGGATTGGCACTTCGCAAAGAATAGGTGGTCAGTATGCTTGGTTGGAAAGTATATTACAATATTAAAGTGACTACAAGATATATGTGAAATTCTTATATTTTTTAATTCTCTTTATAACCGTGAGTTGTTTGCCTATGTGTTTTGTTTCCCAAGCTTGAATGTTTTTAAAAAATTTTAAACACATGCTTATGTAAATACTTAGGATAAACAACTAGATCTAACAGTAATCTCTGATCAAATGACCCAAGTTCTCTCACCATAAACATACACCAGTTTCCCTACGAGATTATCCTATGTATCCCTTCTCGCATGTGGGACATGCTGGAACCTTAGAGTTGAGTAGTGCTTAGGATGCCATTTTAGAGTATGCACCCTGACCTATTTCCTAACTCTAACCCTGGCCTAATTGATACCCTCCTCAGGTAAGCCCTGATTACCAGTGAACTCATTCCCGAACTTCTCATACCCTCCCTATTTCATAAGAGTTACTCCTTCAATGTTGGACCTTTTGTGGCTGTCCCTTTTAGCTTACCGCTCATTCAATCTGATCTCAATCCAAGACGCTGCATCTACTTCTTAAGCACAAGTGGTAGCCTCTGTCACCGAAACCAATATGAATAATGCATCCTTCATAGTCCAGCATAAACATACACTCTATCTGTTCTATTTACCCAGACTCTCGGGCTCTGGCATCTCTAACACTCTCTCGTTAAAACTGAACAAAGAATGTGTTACGAAACTCTGGCAAAGTAAAGGGGTAGTGACGTCTCTTCATTGCAAATAGGACCAATACCATTCAAATGCTATGTTATAAAGCTAGTAGTTGACCAACTCCATGGCGCTCTCCACAGTGCATCCCATTGCCCTACACAATCAATCTAATTCCTCATTAAACACATATGTATCCTAACCCATATCAACTCCAAACAACCTCAACGGCTGCATCTTCTGAAATTCATCCAAGGTAACCTACACACATGTTTCCTGCTGAACCCAACCCAATACCTCAACTATCTGTTCTAAGTTCAAGCCTGGTACCTTCTCTTTAGTACTGTTCCTGGCTTTACCTCTCCCGTGTGCTCCACAGCCTTGCCTTAGGTACAAAATCTTAAGACCACGGTGGCTCCTAGATCAAAAGGGGCAGCTTGCTACTATCCCCTACCAGCGATACATCTCTTAGGTGACTTGGTATCTAAAAAATATTTCAGTTAGTAACATAAATTTTAAGATTTTAGAAGCCTATAATTTCTGAATTCAGATTATAGATTACATACTTGGATACTTCGAATGTAGTAAGTGTAATTCTAGTTAGACAAATTCTCCTGGATAGTATTTGAAACTCACATGTACACAATAGGCTTGCAGTCACAGACTTCTTAGTGCGGCTTTGATACCAACTTTGTTACATCCCAAATTAGGAGTTTGACCAGCACAATACATAGGGGAGAGCCTTATGCCCCAAAAGCCACTAATGGAGGACAAGATGCAAAAGCATACTTATATTTGAAAACAGTTCATGAGATTTATTGAAAAGTCAATACTGTCCCCTGTAAATAAAACCCTTGCCTAAATGTACATAACAATTAGGGAGCTGGGCTCCAATCATAAAGACTATAGTGTCCGGATTACTTCCATAGAAAGAATGAGATTATTTTCTAAGAGAATGATGAATCTCGAATCATTGAAAAGTAATGACACTATTAAATGAAATGAAATCAAGTGAGATATCAAGTTTAAGTTAATACCATTGCTTTGAACTTGAACTCACACACATTACATCAGTTAATGGTAGAACCGAAATTCTGATGGATTATGGATTCGTGTCCATGACCGTTGTGATCTTTGATCTACTATGGGCATGACCATTGTGTGACATTGGTCAAAATAATGAAATGAAAACAATTCCTTAGTGACTGCAAGTAACATCTTACGCTACCAAGTCTGCTTCCAAGAGTACCTTGTCGAGTCAAACACAGCAAACAAGCTTCTAGTGGGAGATTATGGTCGTCCTCTAGAACTAAAATAGTAAACAAATGGGTGAATCCACTGACTCAGTGAATGAAATTATGCCTAGCAAAAACTAGGACACCACACAAAATAAGGAAATAAATATTCTATATTAAGGATCAATATAAACTTAGCTTAGTTCCAAAACTATTATTTAACTTTTAAGCATTTTTAAAAAAAGTAGTACATTGCTTTTCATGTTTATTTATCTCTTTTAATTAATTTTTTTTATTTGAAAAAGTATATCAATATGAGAGGATAATATAGACTTTTTTATTTATCTTAATCTATTTGTATACGGTTGTATTTATCCTACCTAATCAAGCCATCCTTGACCTAATTAAATTATATGGTGTTAATTATATTAAATGAGTTAACTGAATATACTTATGCAATCCACTGCATACACCAAACATATGATAAATGTAAACTATATTATAAGGGTGTTCGTGGGCTGAGTTAGTTTGGGTTTAAAGTCAACTCAAACCCAACTTAAGAATTTTGTTATACTCTACAACTCATGCCATCTCAAACCACAAAGCTTATGACCAGACCAACTTAACCCATGAAAATTCAGTTTAGGTTGGTTTAATTTCTCGATTTGAAACAAAGTTATTTAAAAATTATCAAAATAAGAATATTACAAAAATTTAAATAGCAAAAGAAAATATGAACAAGTTTATACTTTTAAAAGAAATAAAAAAACATATGACAATAAAAATTTCAACTACAATAACATTAAAAAATGCTCAAGACAAACTAATTATTCACCATTTCTTGTACCAAAAAGAAACATCAATTATTTCACTAAAAAAAAATACTAAATGGTCATTTGATAGAAAAAATTCTTTCTTGTAAACTCCAAAAATTCATCTAATGAATTTGTTCAACTATTTGTATTAACAAACCAAAAAAAATAAACTTGTATTAGTCATAAATTCTAATTTTATGTGATATATTTCATATATAATATATTATATAATATTTATTTAAATAATAATAATAAATAATTGGGGCTAGGTTAGGTTATGTTGGTTTATTATTTTTACTAACCCAAAATCAACCCAACCAATATTTATTAAAAAATTCTAACCCAACGCAACCTATATAAAAATTTAAACCAACCCAATCTATCGGTTTAGTTTGGGTTGATCGATTTGGTTGAGTTAGTTTGGGTTTTGAACAGTCCTACTATATTATATAAATATAATTTTATACAATCAAACTTTATACAATGTATCAAAGGGGAACTTAAGAAACACTAATACCTAAAATTAAAGTGCTAAGGCCCAAAATCAGAAGACTAAGACCCAAGACAAATATTGAAGACTCAATGAAAATTAAGACCCAAAATAAACAAACTAAAACCCAAAGTTAAAGACCAAGAACCAAACATAATAAATAAAGACTCAAAATAATACTTTGACACCAAAAACAATTTTAATTTTTCATTCTCTTCTTTTCTTTTTCTTTTTGGGCCCAAACAAAACTTGATGTTGACAAGAGGGATTTTGGCAACTACCCAAAAAAGTGGCTAGTGAAGTGATTCTTCTTTATCAAATTTGTTATTATAGTCAAGAATAGGGGTGTGTACGGGTCAGTTTAATTCAGTTAATGAACCAAACCGACCATCAAACCAGCCAAATTTAAACTGTTTGGTTTGGTTTGGGTTTTTTAAAATTTGGTATGAAAACCGAATTAAACCAAACTGTTATTTAACAATTCGGTTTGGTTAAATAATTTTTTAGAATTTTATTTAAATATAATAATTAATATATATTTATTATTTTATATTATATATATATTATAAATTATATTATATAACTATATTTTATATTTTTTATATTATAATTTATATATTATAAAAATATATATTATATATATATATTTATATATATATATATATATATATATATATATATATAATTAATTAAGTATAGACAGCTCAGTTCCGTTAACCACTGTTTTGAAAATTCAAAACCGTTAACCAAACTGTGTATGGTTCGATTATGGCACTGTTTAATCGAACCGAACCACTCAATGATTGGTTTAATTATTTTTTCCCTCGGTTCGGTTCAGTTTGTGTGGGTTGGCTGTTTAACCAATCCAATTGCTCACCCTTAATCAAGAATATGCTCTAAATAGCTTTGACAACTACTTAGCACTATCAAAATGATTCTTGGAATATGGGTCTGCCGGTTTAGTTCACTATTTGAATGGGCTTGAACATTTAATTTTTAATTTGTGGGCCTAAACTTATGAGAATCAACAAGCACAATCAAATGATCCAATGTATATTATGGATGGACCAATTACAAGAGTTAGAGCTAAGAGGATCAAGGAGGCACTTAATGGGTTGATTCAAGAAACTTGAGCTGAACAACATTCTTTGGTAATGCATAGCTTCAAGCTAGGGCACAAAGGAGAATCAAGATTTAATTAACATGATTCAAGCTATAGATTTAGGCTGAATAGCGTTTTAATTATTTTGGGCCTTGCTTGTATTCGTTATTTTAGGCTTTTAGTATATATTTATTTTAGTCATGAGCTGAACCAGTTGTTATTTCCATGTAATTTTTGGGCTAAACCTTTACTTTGCTGAAGAGCCCATTTGCTTTAAGGCTTAGTTGCTAATTAGGGTTTTTCTTTGTGGCTTCCTATATATGGGCGTTTTTAGCATTTGTTGGACATATTTCATACTTGAATTTTATCAATTGGAAAGGTTTATTGTTCTTTGGTTCTTCATTAAACTTTTGAACTTATCAGGAATTGACGTTCTATTCTGACTTACCACTTAACTTCTCATCCATTTGAGTGTGGCGTCAATATCCTTCTTATACCTCTGGTTCGTGTTTGCTTTAAGCATTGGGTCAAGGTCTATTATACTTCTAGTTCGTGTTTGAATTTAACATTGGATCAAGGTTTGTTTATCGAATCTAATTTTAAAACTTTCTTTGGCGTATGAAGCGTGTTTTGTTGTGAGAATCGTAACATAAATGGACTAGCCTGTTTAACCCATGGGCAAAATTGATCCACCCGTAGATCGACCAATTTTTTTTACATTTAAATATTTTTAGTATGTAAGTATTTTATTATTTCATGTACTTAAAATTCTATTTATATGATATTTGAGGATAAGATTAAGATATATAAATTTTTACTTTTATGTATGTATTGTATATGTCATAAACAAAAACAACACTAATATATTAATTCCTTTTACTTATCTCTTGCTCAATTTTCTTAATATGTTTTGAATTTGAAATACTTAAGAATTCATTTGATTTCAATGACTGATAATTGAATTGAGTTCTGTCACTTAAAAATGTTATCCAAACTATGAAATTTAATTAAATAATATAAAATTAAAGATTTATTCTTAGCATAAAAATGAATTAAGTAAATGAATTCAACTAAATTCATTAAACAAGAATTCAATTGAATTATTATTATATTTGGTTCCAAGCATATACTCTGTCTTATTTTGAATTTAGCAATGAAAACATGTCATCGAATTTCATTGCTAAATGACTTTTTTCTAGTAGTATATAAAAAGTGGTTATTGAAATAACATATTAAAAAAAATTAAAGCTAGAACCCTACAGTTAGCACCACAAAGGATTTCACTATTGAGTTAGATATATACATAAAATATAAAAGCAAAACAAAAATTAGATGCTAACAAAAATAAAACTGAAATAAAAATATCAACTTATTTATTTTCATTGCATTTTTATTTTAATTGGAAAATATTTTATTTTGGAACTTACTCTAGAATTCTTCATCACTATTCCTAAATCTAAACTTTATTTTGGTACTCCCAAAAAACACCAAATAGCATTAAAGGACTATCTTTTTCAGAAAGAAAAAGAAAGAAACGATTCCAGGGACATCATTTCATAAAGGGAGAAAGAATCTAAAGAAGAAGAGTGATAAAACCCAAGAACATTAACCAATGAGTAAGTGGTTTAGTAGTGCTGAAATCATTTCCAAGATTGAAGGTTGAGAGTTTAAATTCAGTCCAAGCCAAACAGATATTAAAAAAAAAAAAAAAAACCAGCAACATTATAAAGCAATACCTCACGGACAACAATACTATGTGTTTGTTCTTTGTTTATTTGGGGTGGGTGTACTATTTTCACAAATAAAATCTCTCACAAATTTTATAAATATTTTATTTCAATTACTTATGTTACTTCATTAACTCATCTCACTCATCCTAATACCTTTTTTTATCATATATAAAATGGGTATGTGAAATTTATGAAAAACAAAATTTGTGAGAAAAGCATTATTTTTTTGGAGTAATCCATTAAAAAGAAGAATGATAATACAAAATATCTCCCAGTTGGGAGCCCCACCAGGTGGGGTTTATGAAAAAGCAGATAAGGCTCAGCTTCTGTGTATAAGTGTTTTGCTACATCCAGAGTTACGATAGCATGATCCCACATATAAAGAGAGATAGCGTAACGGACCAAGTTACGATAGCATGATCCCACATATAAAGATAGATAGCGTAACGGACCAAACACTGCAAGGTAAACTCCGGGAAGGTAACTCTTCTTATAGGACTTTTGAGGGCATGAAGGCTGCAAATTTCTTCAACCAAACAAAATGGGATCTCAAGAAGAGGTGGTCCATAGTCACAAATTTTCAAGTTATGGGCCTGCTTGTGGCCCAATGGGGCAACAAGGCCCAAATATTATCAGGGCTCTGCTTGGTAGAGTGATCATTTACTAGCTGCAAAATGCAAATGCAGGGAGGTGAGGAATCAGGAAGGGTAGTTAATAGTAGGCAAGTAGGCATTGTTTGATTTGGGGTCACTTTATGCATCAATTATTGGAAGTTTGAAGAGTCTCAAGGAGGGTGGCCTAGCCTGTCTTTGTGGGATCCAAATGTTAGAAGATACAACAACTTCAATTGTCATACCACGTGCCTTGTATTTAATGCCCTTTGCCTTATCCTCAATAAACTTTTACTAGTGTCCTCGACATACACTATCCTACATCTCAATTTTTTTATATTAATTATATTTAAATAATTAAAAAAAATTTTATTTAATAAAAATAAGAAAATATAATAGAAAGTTGTTAAATAGTAACCCACTATTTCTTCTTTTTTAAAATTAAATTATATATAAAAGACTTCAAAAAAATACTTTTTTAAAAAATCATATATAATAGTATAAAAATGAGCAGAATTTATTACTTTATTAATGAATTTTAGAAAATCAGAAAAAAGAGGATAAGAGGATTCAACCGGTTTCATTATATTAGAATTAAAATTTGTTATTATTAATTTTGTATATATGATTCATAAATTCAGTCGTGAGGATAAGAAAACGTTCTGCAATGGATTATATAACATTTTCAATCTCAATTTATAATTAAAAAATTACTGTGCTCTTGAAAATCACAAGATTATCTTTTTTCCTAATTTATAATCGAAAGATAAAAAGTATTTCTTAAATATATATATACACACAATAATAACGCATGTGAGATTTCATATCATAGTAAAAGTATCACTTCCGATGCCCACCATAGCAAAAGGGAGTGTGCTTTTTTGACAAAATTCCAACTCTCTCTTCTGTGTGTCCCACCACTTTGGTTTGATTTTAAGGGATCCACCAGAAAATGATATCTCATAAGTCTGAAAAAGAGAAAAAGAAAATGAAGAAAATGATGGAACCTAAGAAAGACAGGGGTCAAGAATACGAATGGATGGATAATGTCTAGGGCCATTGACTCTTATCATCAAAAGAAGCCCCTTTTATTAAACACCAAAAAAAACCTTTTTATTTGTTGAATAATATTATTTATATAATTTTTATTTATAAATTGTATAAGTAATTATTAAAATAATCATATTTAAATATAAGAAATTTTTTAATAAAATTAAATACAATCTTTTCAATAATTTATAAATAAAATTTATATAAATTACATTCCACACGCATCTTGAGGTATCATGTGATTTATATATGGGACAAGCACCTTTCCCTTCAGTATTAACTTGGAACGTCAACGTTATAACCTTTTGTTATCCTTACGTATGGGAGAGTGATATGAGTTTAAGAAAATTAATAACTTTAAATTATATATGTAATATTATTTAATTGATTTATATTTAAAATTATATATTAAGTACATGCAATTAGCAGTTTATTCACTTGACCATTACATTATTTCAAAGGACATCCAACCCAGAAATTAATTCAGCTCAAAACAAAAACAAAAACAAGGTCAGATCAAAAATTAGACTACCGTCCATTTACTTCATATTGAAATGTATCCTTTTGGGTCAAGGTTGTGTTTTCTCCTATTTTTTACGTATTTTTAAATATTTTAATATTTTTAGAAGTATATGTAATGTTTTATCTCTACTATTTTTGTCACTTGATTCATTTATCTCACTCATCCCAATATTTTTTTAAAGTTTTGTTACTCTTAGGTAAATAATAACTCAAAAAACTAATAAAGTATCTGTTTAATATAATACACTTTCCATGCATTTCCTCGCTTAAAAGTTTTTTGTGGAAAAATTTTCACCATAAAAATATTTTTTAGTATTTGTTTAACTAGAGAAGAATTTAGAAAAAAATTCTAAAAATATAAATTTTGTTTCAAGAAAAGTTTAGTAAGAAACCATTTCAATTTTTATTTAAACCCATTACTACACACTTCAACATCATCCTTTGAGATAGTCTTGCATGTAAAAATTTTGAAAATGAGTTAGACTTGGTTCAGTACTCAAACATTTGGGTCAAACTCAAGACTAAACAAAAATTTTAAGAATGAGTCCAGCTTGAGCTCAAGGTTAAACATAAATATTTCTATTAGGTCAAAATCAAGTTAAAATAAAAAATTTTAAAAATAAGTTGATTTTGATATACATTTTGTTTTATGAAAAGTCTGACTCATGATATTACCACCGCCATCATTGTTGGCTGCCATTGTTGCATTACCAACCATGGTATTGTCTTACAAAAGAAACTTTTTCATGTAATCTAAACAAAAGAAAACTTTTCAATGAAACAAATAATAAAAATGTTAGCTATGAAAATATTTTTTTGAGAAAATTTTTTCTTTACTCAAAAAAAAATATTTTCTAATAAAAAAAAGGAGCCTTAATTTTATTTTTCTCATAAGACTTTTTTCCTTTGATATTTTAGATAATTTGAGAATGGTATATTAAAATGACACAAAAATATTAAAACTCAAAATATGCTTATACAAGTTGATTTATTATTATTTTTTAACCAAATAGAATGACAAATATTCAAATATTAGTTACAACACTCAAAAGTTGATTCTACCTTAATAAAATAATAATAAACAAATTATAAGTATCCTATAATTGGTTTTTTGAAATATCATATGGCATTTATTATTATTATTTTATTAATTTGTATTTAAAATGACATGTGTGTGTAACTAAGAATATTATCTTTATGATATGGGATATTTGAGACCAGAGGCGAATTCAGGGGTGACAAGCAGAACCTTAACCCCTGTCCCCCTCCTCGTTCACTTTAATTTGGTGGAAGTGTGTTGGTAAACCAGATAGAGCGTACCCGGCAATTGCGTAAGTCCGTTGGATTACTCTAGGTGTTCCCATCAAGCCAAGTGAGAAGTGAGTGTTAAGTAACAGTGTATAGAAACAGTAAAATGAGTTGGTTTCGAAGGTTAATACCTGGTTCAGACAG
>JASKGM010072652.1:0-15824 GCA_034509205.1 Ceratonia siliqua
TGAAAATTAAATTACTCTGTAAAACTTTCGTTTCAAACCTCAAAATTACACTACCAATATTTTTTTATGTTTTGACCACTTACTGTCTAAAAATTACACTTTGACCTCTTGGTTTTTAAAAAATTTACAATTTGACCCCTTACTTTCTAAGAATTACATTTTAACCCCTTTAACTTTTAGAAATTATGTTTTAAATCCTAGTCTTTGAAATATTCAAAACTAAACCATAAACCGTTTTTTTATAAATTCGAAAATGACAAATCCTTCATCAACATTATATGGAGAACTATTCTCTTATAATGGTTAGGCTATATGTGAAAATTTATTTTTCCTATAGACCTAATTTTTCATAAACAATATGTGAAAAATTATTTTCTCATATTGTCCTGAGTTTTATATAAAGATTTATTCTTCTATATTATCTCATTTCATCCCTAGGCTTTGGGTGGAGGTTCATCCTCTCACACTGTCCTAACCACCTAAAGATTATGGGTGGAGATTTATTCTCCCACATTATCTTGTCAAATCAAAATACTATCCGCCTTAGGGTTGAGATCATATATCCACCTTAGGCAAATCACAATCATATCGAACTACGTGGACCTTGATCCCCATTGGGGTACGTAGGCTCTTACATAGTAAGTCAGGTCCGGATGTTAATATTACATTAATAAAAAGGGATAATCAAAATAACTAAAATTAAAGCACAGACGATTAAGGGTAACCCTCCTTAGGAATGGACGCTGTGAGGTGCCTAACACGTTCCTCACTCGTAATTCGACTCCCGAACCTTTCCTCTAGTTCCAAAGGCCAGTTTTTTGGTTTTTTTAGAGGATCCCAATTATCCTCCTAATTAATTGGTGGCGACTCCATTTTTTTAAAATCTCTGTGTTTCGGCCATCTGTCATGTTGTGACATTAGTAACCATAATCCTACGTTTTAGGAAAGAAAATTAGCTAACTAAATGGAGACAATTAGGAGATTCAATCCAATCTACAACTATTTACAACTGTTTATCTTATTCAAATTCAAATGCTACCTCTACTAATTTCCTTATCTAGTGTATACTAATTTCCCTATTCGGTGGATAAGGTAAAATATCTCAACATATATTAATGTTTACTTTTTGATACAACATTACAACTATTTTGCTTTATTATTAATTTGTGATATTTTTGGACTCTAAAACCTATTTTGAGGACCTAGTAAGTTTTTCTTTGAGCTGTCACATGAGGCAACATGTTAAAGTTATAAAACTTGGGCTTTTAGGTCAAGTTATTCTTTGACAACATGCACGAATAAGAAATATAGAATGGTTTTATCTATAATCCACAGTACAATTTAGCTTTAAACAAGATGTCTAATCATCTAATTGCCAATTGATGGCTAATATTTAAGCTAAAAGGTCTAGTACTGAAACCAAAGGAATAATATCTGTTTTTCTTTACCAAAGAGCAACCCACATATCAACTCTTGTGTAAGGTTGACTAGATTTACCCGAAAGAAAATCTATTACCAAGTAAGGGCTATAAAAAGCCGAGTGCTTGAGCGTGTTTAGTGAGTTTAGATGGGTTCTTCAAAAAAAAAAAACTCAATGAGAGTAGGTTAACTAGGGTTTGGTTGTAAAAGCTTGAAAGCTTGTACCTGTAGTTTTTTGTGATTACCCACACAGTGAAATTCCATTGCTTTATGCTTAAGGAGTGAATGTAGGATTTAACTTTTATTGGATCTGGACCACTATATATCCTGGTGTGATTCTTCCTTGTTCTCAACTCTTAATTATCTGCTTGCTCATAAATACTATCCTGTTGCTTAAGTTTCTCATCACACTTAAGATTGTTCACTTACCTCTCTCAAAATTGGTTTTCAATTCAAACTTGTAAAGCTTATTGACTTAAGAATTGCTTTTAGAATTGGGCAACCCTTTTTATTACCAAGCATTCATACTAAGTAATTTATATTTCTATCTAAAATGATTTAGAAAAAGGCTTAGTTTGTTCTTCTGATCAACCAAATAAGAAAACCTTCTACTTGCTCGAAAAAGTTTTAAGATTTATAAGCACCTAATTCAACCCCTCTTCTTGAGTGCTTGTTTCTATTTGAACTAGCAATTGGTATTAGAGCTTCAGTTTAACAACTGAAAGAAAATATCTACTAGAAACATGGTAGAAGGATACTTCACCACCAGACCACCATGCTTGGATGGCAACAACTACACTTACTGGAAAGAAAGGATGAGAATCTTTATCCAATTTGTAGATTATCTTGTGTGGGAAGTTATTAAGAATGGTCCTTACAAGCCTAGCAAAATAATACATAGTGTGACTGAGCCAAAACTAGAAGAAGAATGGTCTGACCGAGATATAAAGCTGGTGGAAACAAATGTCAGAGCTATCAATCTCATGTACTGTGCAGTAAATATTGAAGAATACAGAAAAATCTCTCGATGCAAAACTACAAAGAGATATTGAAAAAACTTCAAATAACATATGAGGAAACTACAGAGGTTCGAGAAACAAAGTTGACATGCTAGTTCATGACTATGAACTGTTCAAACTAAAAGAAAATGAAAAGATAGAAGAAATGTCCAAAAGTATGTCCAGCATCATTAATGATCTAGATGTCATACTCCAACAAGGACTTTGTAAGAAAAGTACTTTGAGTGCTTACCAAACATTGGCAAGCAAAGATGGCAGCTATTCAAGAAGGAAGAAACTTGAATGAAATGTCCTATGATGAGTTAAGAAACAATCTAATTACTTATGAAAACAACTTCATGAAAGATGAAGCTGAAAGCTCAAAACAACCAAAAAGCATTGCTCTTAATGCTACTGCTGAAGCATAAGCAACTGAAGAAGGAAAAGAAAAAATGTTTGCCTTCTTTACAAGAAAAATGTACAAATTTTATAAGAAAAAAAAGTTCTACTAAAAGAATGGACAACCCAAAGGTGATAACTCAAAAGATCAAGTCATTTGCTATGAATGCAAGAAGTTGGGACATGTTAAAGCTGACAGTCCTCTCCTCAAGAAGAAACACTTCAAGGGAAAGAAAAAGAAAGTCATGATAGCTGGCTCAACTTAGAGAGAAGATGATCAATCTGATTCATCTAGAAGTGACTCTGATGAGGAAGAACAGATTGCCAATCTTTATCCTATGGAAAATGATCAACCAAAAGAAGAGGTAACTAATATTAACTCTTCTTATTCATCTAATGAGTTACAAGAAGCTTTTGATTTGCTTTTTGAAAATTATAATAAAGTAGGCATGAAATACACAGCCCTTAAGGAAACACATCATATCATGTCTACTGACATAGAAAATTTGAGAAATGAGAAAAAGGTATTAGAACAAAGAAATGAAGAATTAGAAGGAGAAAATGAATGTCTTAAGAAAAAAGTAGAAACTTTAGAAAATAACATTGCAAAATTTACATCCAATTTAGCTAAGCTCGACTTTATGCTAAATTCACTAAGGAATCCTCTTGATAGAACAGGTCTAGGGTTTCTCAAAACCACTCAAAATAAAATCTAGAAAATTTTGTCTCCAAAATTGAAGGAAAACCAAGGAATTAATTGTACAAAAATAAAGAAAGATAAGAAATGAGAAGTCATGTTACTGTTGTGGAAAAATAGGTCATGTTATAAGAAATTGCATCTTGAAAAGAAACTCTCAGAAAAAGGTTAAGCAAGTATGGGTTCCCAGAGGTACCTCAGCACCTGATGGAGCAATTACTAACCCTTATGAGATAAAAGAGAACTATGGTATCTTGATAGTGGCTGCTTAAGGTACATGACAGGTGATGCCACAAAGTTTTGCTTTCTTGAAAGAAAAGAAGGAGTAGTGACTTTTGATGACAACAAGAAGGGTAAAACCATAGGTATTGGTAAAATTTTTATAAACTCCTCTTTTATAATTGCTAATGTTTATCTTGTTCATGGTTTGAAACATAATTTGCTTAACATTAGCCAACTGTGTGATAAAGGGCATAAGGTTATCTTTGAAACATCAAAATGCAATGTCTTTAACACTTATGATGATAACATATTATTTGTTAGAATAAGGCAAGAAAATGTGTATATTGTTCATTTAGAATATATCTCATTAAAATCATTTGATTGCCTTACATCCACTATCAATGAAAACTGGCTATGGCATAAGAGGCTAGGCCATGCCAACATACATTTGTTTTTTAAATTAGCAAAAAGAAATCTAGTTATTGGTTTGCCAAACTAAAGTTTGAGAAAAATCATATTTGTGATGTAGGAAGAAAGGAAAGCAAACCAAATCATCTTTCAAAAGTAAAGATTATGTTTCAACAACAAAACATTTAGATCTTTTACATATGGACTTATTTGGTCTTGCCAGAACTCAAAGCATGGGTGCAAAAAGATATGACTCGATCATTGTTGATGATTTCTCAAAGTATACCTGGGTATTCTTCCCGAAGATGAAAGTTTCAACACTTTCGAAAAAATTTATAAGAAAGTTCAAAATGAAAAAAGAGATCTTATCAAGAGCATTAAAATTAATCATGGTCGAGAATTTGAAAACAAATCATTTGAAAATTTGTGTGAAAAACTTGGCATTGATCACAATTTTTTTTCTCGAAGAATTCTATGGCAAAATGAAGTCGTGGAAAGGAAAAACATAACACTTCTTGATATGACAAGAACAATGTTGTGTGACAATGAGCTTCCTCAAAAATTCTGGGTTGGAGCAATGAACAGTGCTTGTTATGTCTTGAATAAATGTTTATAAGACCTATTTTAAAGAAAACCTCATATAAGCAGCGAAAATGTACAAAACCAAACATTAGATACTTTCACAGCTTTGGATGCAAGTGTTTTACTCTCAAAAATGATAAAGATAACTTAGGAAAATTTATGCTAAAACTGATGATGTAAAATTTCATGGATACTCCACATCTAGTAAAGCATTCAGAGTGTATAACAAAAGAATATTAATTGTTGAAGAATCTCTACATGTTTTTTTTTATGGAACTAATGCTTCTACTCTGAGCAAGTAACAATCAGGGACTGATGAAGAAGAAGAAATAAGAGAAGGAATAACTTTCAAGTTGAATCATTTAAATTGGGATGAAGAAACAGAATCGCAGGAGGAACCTTCTAGAAGAAATGAGAATGTTAAACAATATTTAGATCCAACCCAAGACAATTATGATGAACAACAGTTTAACCAGGGCAACAATGATAAAGGTCAAAATGAACAAACAAAATCTCCTGCAAGAGTACCTAGAGAATGGAGAAGAACTCTAGCATACCCCACTGAGTTTACTATTAGAAATCCTGCATAGGGAGTCAAAACCAAAACTTCATATAGAAGCATGAATCATACAAACACTTTATTATAAACCTATTTATATGCAAAAATTCGAAGATGAAGGCATTAAATCGAAGAGAAAAAGTCTTGAGTTGGCCTTATACCTACCTTCTACATTCTTCTATTCTTGTACTGTAACTAGCATATATGTGCTGCTAAAGAGTTTAATTGAGTGCTACCTTGTAATATCAAGTTGTTTGGGTCTTCTGTCTTTCTTATAACTCTTTTGTTAGTGATTCCTAAGCCTTTTAGAGAGAAAGTGAGAAAAAGAACAATTCAATTGAGTGTGTTAAAACTAGGAGTAAATTACTTTCCCTTCCCTTGATATATGTCTTAATTACATGACCATTTCATCTATTATAAAAATATATACAAACTTCCCTTGAAAGAAAAAAAATATTACAACTTAACCAAATTTTAAATTTAACCTTAATTAAATCATTTATATATCTACAATACTATTTATAAAAAAACAGACAAAAATGCTTTTGAAACTCAAATAATTTCATTTATTCATTTTCTCTTAGTAATATTGATGTAGAAGAAGAAATAAAAGCATATTGAATAATTTTTAAAGGTTTTTTTATTATCAATAATAGGCAAATTTAAAGGTTCAAACACATCGAATAATTTTCAATAACTTTTTATAATAAATAATTGGAAAATTTAAAGGTTTTCAATGGGTATTTTAGACATAAATAATTTAACTGAATCTAAATTCAAAATTGAATTAAGTTGTAATATTTTTGTGACTTTCAAGGAAGATCCGTATATGTTTATAATAAAGTGGATGATCACATAATTAAGACTTATCTAGAGGAGGGGGGAGTTATTTACTTAAAAACTAAAGTTGTTTGTTGTTGGTGAGCAATAAAAATGAGTTTGAAGCTTTTTTTTATGTGCATGGGAAAAAAATAAAGTCTATAGTAATTGTATAAAAATCATATATTCTTTGTAAACAATGGAAAACAAACTTTTAGAATAAATTTTTTTTAAGAGCCAAGGAGACTATATATATACCAAGTTATTAGGTGAATCAAGATGAATAATTCTATTCAAGCTCTTCTTCCATTCTCTTTACCGGCTTATTGCATTTTGTGATTGAAAATTAGATAAATTATTATTACCTCCAATGAAATTTGAGGCTTTATTACTCGGTATCCTTCTGGTTTCAAAAATATCTCTACCCTCCTGGGTCTAAAATGATATATAATAGAATTTAACAATGAAATCTAATTACTTATTTACCCTTTACAATTTTCACTTTTCTCTTCAACCCATTTGATGTTCGATCTCCATCTCTCCGCCTTGTCCTCTTGCTTTACCCAAGCTTTGTATATTAGTGTTTAATTAGTCAATGCAAAATATTTGTTTATGAAAATGCATAATCCAAGTTTCTCAGTTACCTTTCCTTCTATAGAGTTATCTGATGAGGTATACAATTTTTTCCACGTTTGTTCGCTATATATTCTGGACCATTTACCATTGACACATTGAGCCACAAGGACAACAATTAGCATCCCCTTCTTCCACGTACACACCCCATGAAATGAAATATATCGTTAAAGGAAAAAAAAAAAAAAAAAAAAGAGAGAAAGGCTACCCTTTTTTCTGCACATGGCTGGGTTCAGGACGGAATTGTTTTGCTCAAACTTTGAAATGTAGTCTGAGCTGTGTTGGAAAACGTGATTATGAGTTTACTCAAACAAATAAGGGGAAAGCAAAAAAGTCAAAAGTTGATAGCAAGAGTATTAACTCAGAGCAATTTTATGAGTTTGACAGTGACAATATATAGTAGTTTCCCTTGATCTTATCACTGTCTTGGTTCTCATGAAGACGTTCATAAGTTTATTCGAAGGGAGGCGAATAATCCAGACCAGAGATACCAGAAATATTTGAACAGAGATTATATAGTTTGAGCAAATTAAAAACAATTACATATATTCAAGATTTATATTCTTCAAAAATTAAGATCAAAATATGAATTAAAAATGATATATACCATCACGATCACCACCCATCCAAGAAGAGAATTGAATAACAGGAGCATTATAAGGAACACGCTTGTTAATCCCTATATTCTTCAAAGCTGTATCAACCCGACGAAGAAACTTTCATGGAAGTAGCTCATTCGAGCTCTCATCTCATACTGTGGTGTTGGAGGGCTCCTCCTTATTTCATCTGTACGGAACGCAGATTGAATCTACATCAAGTGAACTGGAAACCAAAATTGATAAGGGATCACAATGTCGTTGATTTACTAGTTAATCAAACTAACAAAGGACGAGGTTAGAGTGAAATTGATTTTTAAATGACTAAATTGAGAATATTTAACTTCAAAAGACTCAATTGTGAGAAAAGTGATATCTTTGAAGGATGAAAACAAAGAATCATAAGTGATATCTTCAAGGAGATCATATTATTGATTATTCTTTTCCATTACATAGACACAAACAATTAATAAAGTTGAGTAATTTCCATTGGTACCGATAAGTATAAATATTCTGCAGCATAAACTCCTGAGTTTCAATTTGTTTTTTTTTTCTTTTTTGATTATTTGACTTCGAATGATTTTGAATTCGCAATCCACAACCCTAAAAATAACTATAGTACCACTAAGTCATAAGCTCATTGAAACCACCAATATTAATGAAATAAGTTTGAAATAAAAAAAAAATGTTCCTCTCACATAAACAGTATCTCACAATGTCTCAAAATTGTTTATATAAAGGAAGTATTTTAAAAGAATCCTATCGGCATTGAAATAATTCTCTCACATAAACAATTTATGAGATATTTTGAGATACTATTCATGCCAGAGTAGTATTACTCTTGCAATAAGTCCCACCACCCACCACATAACAGTCACCAAGCCTACCTCCCAGAGCAGAAAACCAGTCCCACAAAGAAATCATCCCTGCCACTTTATTTGGAATCCTAAAAACTCCATACCTTATGTGTTCTTAGAATTCACACAGCCAAAATGTATTTTTTCTCTGTAACAAGTTTTATTTTCGTCTCTTAAATTTTATTGTTTATAATTTTGTTCTTTATCTTTAAAAATATTGTCAATGTTTATTCCAAACCTAATTATGTGAAGATTAATAACGAAATTTTCTAATGCATCATCCTACGTGTCTATAATATTTTGTTAGAAATTCTCACAAAATCAGGTCAAAGAAAAACATTAACAATTTTTAAAAAATATATGACAAAATTGAAACCAACAAAAATTAGAACAAAACAAAAATTAAATTTCGTTTAAAGTTAAGGGATGAAAAATATAGGCTAAAGTATGCTTTTTGTCCCTTATGTTTTTTAAAAATTTCAATTTTGTCCCTTATGTTTGTTATGTTTCAATTATGTCCCTTATGTTTCAAAAGTAATCAATTATTATCCTTAAAGCTAACACCGTTAATTTATTAGATAAAAAATATTGACGTGATATCCATATGATAAGTTCAATGACACGTGACGAGTGTTCTGACGTGGCAAATAACTTGTCTCACTCTCATTTTGATGATAATATACAAAGACCAACGATGGTGAAATTGTGCCTTTCATCTTTTGCTAAATCACCGTTTACTTAAAGATTTCTTCTATTTCTTTTTAGCAATGAAAAAAATGGGTGATTTCTCTCTTTGACCCATTCATTGTTGTATAAAATCCCATATGTTCTCTCTCTCGCTTGAATTGAACAAAAAAAATTAATAAGTCAATTGGGGTTGTTCCCAAGATAACAAATGGGATTGGGACATTGTTATGGTGCCTCAATTGATTCTTGTATGCTATATTACAAGTCCACAAAACTCCAGATAGCAGCAAGGAAAAAGAAAGAGATGGATCTCTCACTCACAGAGATGATGGTTCATATTCGTAATGGAAGCCAAGATCAAGACTCACAAGATCGCCACTACTCTTAATTGAGCTCAATGTTGGGTAGAAATGCGAGGGAGATGGTGGATTGGTGTCCAGAAAATTCTTAACTCCACCATACCATACTTGGTATGTAAATGATATATCAGAATGGGAGGAAAACAGGTTCTTCCCACGTTAGATGCAGGTTATTTGGGGATCAAAATAACTTAGTTTTGTCAACCTAGGGCCATGTGTCATTGAGTTCGTCACTTAGATATCACATCAGCATTTTTCATCTAATGGGTTAATAGTGTTAATTTTAGGGACAATAATGGATCACTTTTGAAACATAAGGGACCAAATTGAAACCTATCAAACCTAAGGAACAAAATTAAAACCGCCAAAAAACATAAGGAATAAAAAGTATACTTTGACCAAAAATATATGTAAATCAAATTTATACCACTAAAAGAATTACTTGCCAGACAATAAAGCAATGGTCTTCCCCAGCTTGCAAGTATCAAAAACTAAAATAAACCACCAATGTCCAAAATAATTATCATTACCTTCAAAACACTTAGGCTTTGTTTGTTTCAATAAAAAATAAATTTTTTATCGAAATATTTTTTACAAAAAGAATTTTTTAGAAAATTAGTTCATTTTTCGTTGTTTAGATAACAAGATAGAAATTTTTATATTATTTATTGTCACGCCCCAATGCTGGCACGTGACCGATGTAGGAAACTATCATTAGGATGGCGCCCCACAAACCTTCTCAAGTACATATACATTTAACATGAAATAACTCAACATGTAACCAGAATGCAAATATAATTGATGGCCCACCAAAACACATAAAACAGGCCGCCATGGCCATGACACAATTAACTTTTATATGTTGCAACACTATACACAAACGTTATGCAAGACTCTTGATCACAGGGGACAATGCTACCATCTAGTCCAAGTGTCCAAGAACTTCAGGGGTTACTCTATTTGTCCTCTAGAGAAAGTTTATACAAGTTTAAGAATTGAGCATGGAAACCTGCAAAATGCATCCTGAAAAAAAAAATAAAGAAATGAGTCATATAGACTCAGTGAGGAGGAAACCCGAACTCAATGATACACGTTTGAAATCTATTTTCTTTACATAAGAAGACAAAACAAAGAATTTAATTTTAACAATATACTAACACAATTATGGTTATGAAGATCCAAGTACTAGTACGTTACCGAAAAATATAATTAAAGGAATGGAAATTACTTGCACTTACATGTACGAATACCATAAATTCATGACTTTGACATTTATATGCTTGAAACCATACACTTATATATATATATATATATATATATATATAAAATCCAAATAATTGTGATAAAAAAAAACATCTTTAAATTGAAGTTGGATCCATTCGTTCTTCACATAGGAAACTTTCTCGTATAATATGTAATGCATAAGTGTACATCTCGAGTGAACTCAACCCACGGATGTTAGCCATGTACCTCTCCCATGTAACTCCTTATGTCTCCCAATGTATTCCATGGACAATATGTATACTAGGTGCACCTAGGGTTTCCTTATGGAAGTGACTAAGGATCCATCCAAAAATTCTCATTCACCTTAGAACACACTCCAATAAATCATTTTAGCAATAGAGAATCAACCATGAAATATTATTTGTATACACAAGACTATGATATAAAAAGCTAGGATAAATATCCTTAGAAATTCCATAATCACATTTAGGTGAAACCCTTTAAGTTATATGAATTCAATATATTTATAGCAGTATAAGAATCAAAGTAGAAATATAAACATAAACTTATGAAAAATAGTTTATATCTAGCAATTCTCATTATGTACAACATATTAAATGCCCACCAAAAAGTTTCCAATTTTATTCTTCATGAACAACATAGTACACATTAATAACAGTAAATTTAAGAAATTCAGAGTAAAGAAGTTAAAAGAATATAACTATTAAGTGTCTCTTAAACTAATCATAATCATTATAAATATAACTTATAATGAAAATACATGTACCCAAGAGTATGAGGATCCACTCACCTTGCTATGTGAAAGATTATTTTTTCAAATTTGAGAATAGATTGTTGGAAGTCAGAGAAAACCCAACTTGATTCAAAGGATTCTAAAAGCCAAGAATGAGAAAGAAGGAAACTACAACAGAATAAAATCACTTAATTCCAGCCAAACCAACACATTAGAGAAAAAAAATGAACTACGTATATCTAACTAACATACCCCACAGATGTACAGTAGAGAAGCGAACCAACCCCAAGTAAGAGTCATGAAACCTATCCTAACCACTTAAGGAAATACACGCTCAGAATGGAGGAGCTGAAATAGGGCAACTTGGCCAGGTACGAAGATCCTTCTACTGGAACATGTAAAACTGATTAAAATTTTCTACAAGATGGGCTTTGGTTTCTCACTCGTGGGGGCACTCAAGAAAAGGAAGAGATGAAAAGAAAAAAAAGCAATCAAACGAAGATCTAGTAGCCAAGAAGCAGAGACGTGGGAATGGTCTAGAACCAGCAAGAATTCTCCACACTTTAACTTTAAGGAAGTAACCGTGATATATTCCTAGAAGGCCACGTATAAATTGCCAACAAAAAATCTGAAGTTGGCTTTGGAGAAGCAATTATGTCTTTTTGTCTTTTCTTACCATTTCTTACTATTTGTCTTTTGTCTTTTCTCTTCTTTTTTTTTTAGAATTGAAAATTTTGAAAAGAAATTTGACTTATTTAATTTATTAGATCATGGTTATCTTGAATCAATTTTACAATAAAAAAAGTTTCTTTTGATTAAACTAAAGATTAAGGATAAAATTGGTGGAATTACACATTGAAAAAAAAAATTTGAAGGAATTATTATTATTTTTTTATCCCAAAATTTCATTCATAATTCATCATAAGTAAAAGGGGCATTACAATACCTAACACTATCTCTACACATAACTGACTTCTGAATCTGTCTTGGTTCACAGACCACTTTTTCTAAAATAAAAGTTTTTCTTTAAATTTTTCTTTTAAAATTAAATAAATTTTAGGTGGCGAATCCATTTAAAAATCTCTTTTGACTTCATTTGGGTTTATAGTTGAGGGGTTAGTATTTAAGGCTGTGGGTATAGAGTTTTGAATTAAGTGTTAAGGGTTTTAGAGTTTAGGTTTAGGGTATAAAATTTAGCGTTTAGGTTTTAAGGTTTAGAGTTTATCACTTTTTGTGTTAAGGGTTTTAGTGTTTTCTTATTTAGGGTTTTAGAGTTTAGTGTTTAGGATTTTGAGTTTATGGTTTAAGGTTTAGAGTTAAGGACTTACAATTTAGGGTCTAGGATTTGGAGTTTTGGGTTTAGGTTGTAAGGTTAAGGGTGTAGTGTTTAAGGTTTAAGGTTTAGAGCTTAGGATTTAGGATTTAGTGTTTTTGGTATAGGGGATAAGACATATATATGGTTTAAGGTTCTGGGTTTTAGGGTTTAGGATTTAAAATTCAATGTTTAAGGTACAAGGTTTAGGATTTAGTATTTTAGATTTAGGGTGGTATAAGGTTTAATGTTGAGAGTTGTAGAAGGGTATAGGATTTAGCTTTAGTGGTTCTGTGTTTAGGGTTAAGTTTTAGAACTTAGGATTTAATATTTAGTGCATTAGGTTTAGTGTATAGTATTTCGGGTTTAGGCTTTAGCCTTTAGTCCTTAGGGTTTAGAATTAAGGATTAATTAGTGTTTAGTCTTTCGGGTTTAGCGGTTAGTGTGTTTGGGGTTTAAGATTTTAGGATTTAGGGTTTAGAGATAATGATTTTGTAGTTTAGGGTTAGGGTTTAGTATTTAGGGTTTAGGGTTTAATGTTTATTGTTTAAGGTTTAGGGTTTGATGTCTTATCAAATTCAGAAAATTAAGAAGATCACGAAGACATCATAGGTGAGACAAATAGAGCCATCTCCAAGGCAGTTAGAATACTTGAAAGCTTGAAAAATGTAGGATACATGTGATGCAATACACATGGTGGTCTATTACAATGAATTGAGATCAGATTTTCATGAATTACATAAGGTGTTAAAATAGACTGTACTATTTCCTAAACGGAGGAGAACAGAGGCCATAATATCATAGTGCATGTTGGTGGGACTGACCACAGCTAGTCCATGTCATCAAAGGAAACCCACTTTTTCATTGCACGACACTATGGAAAACGTAGTATTCATAGTTTGTGAAAACATTGGTTCCATATGTCAAATAACTCTTGTAACCTTTAAGGTTCCTATGTATTACAAGGATTGAGTTCTTTACTTATATATTTAACCTACATTTCATTCGAGGGTTCATACTTGCTTTATTTCAATCAGGAAAAGAAAGAGATGGGGCTCACATTGGGTTTGAACTAAATACCATATCTTCATTAGAAATCAAGCTAGTAGAAATTTATTGGCACTATTAGACTTTCCATTTAACTATTGTAAACACTTAATTTTGTTCAAGTGATTTTTAAAATTTTGAAAATTGACAAAAATTAAGAAAATACAGAAAATTAAAAGTGGTCATTAATAACAAAGAAAATGCAAAATAATGGGAAAAGTCATAGTAATGATAAAAAAAAAGAAAAATGTGAGAAATACACAATTAATTAATTAAATCAAAAGAAGGAAATAAAATGCAAGAAGGAAAATTAAAGTGGAAAAAATGGAAAAAGAATTAAAATATATGTAAAATAAAAGTTATAAAAAATCAAAAGAAATCCCAAATGCTTTCTTTTAGTTAACCCCATAAAAAAAACCCAATGAGCCCAAACTCTTGTGTTTTTTTATTTTCGGCCCAATTCCCTCGTACCTTATTAGCCCATGCACTCAAGTCCATCAGCCCTTTTACCCAGCAATCCATCAAAGCCAACCAGCATCCCAAGCGCACTTAGCCTCACAATTTACCAAGGTTCAGCCCATAAAGTTAACCATTTCCTCCTTGCAACTTAATACACTCGGCCCACCACCATGTGACCCACTTCAAACCGGTCCAATAACCAACCCACAACCCATGTCACTTTTCCTTCCACCAAATTAAACCGTCCCCGCTTCACTCCCACCTTCGCTCTCCTTTTCATCTCCGTCCGCACGCCCAGCTGCCATCTTTCTCCTTCATTCCCCTAATTTTTTTTTTCACTCTTTCATACGCATAGAAATCCTAGCCATAAACCCATCAACCATGAAACCTCCCATATTTAGCTCTTCTTTGTCTTCAATTACCCAATCTCCATATTCTTAAAATATCTCATGAACAGTACCCTTATTTCATGAAACTTCACAAAACAGCTCATCTAAGCCATGTATCCCCTCCTTTGCACTCTCAAGTTTCTTCATTACATGCGTTGATCTTCGCAGATTTGATGATCTTCATGGAGCCTCGACACAAGCATATATTGTTGACCAGTGGTATGCCTTTCTCTTCCTTCTACCTCTAGCACGCAGCCACCGGCAAAAGGATAAGAAGGGAGGTTTTCTTTCGAGTAAAAGTGGAGTATTTTATAATGGGTGCACTCTATTTTGCCTATAAATATAGAGAAGGAGGGATTACGAATTTAACTTGGAAAAAGGAAATTTCAAAGAGGAAAAAGCCAAGAAAAACAGACAGCAAAAAGAGGAATTTTTGGGAAAAGAATTTGGAAAAGAAGAACTTTCGGTTAGAAGGAAAGAAGGAAATTTCAATAAATGAGGGCAGGAAGAAGAAGGAGGTTTTGAAAGGGTATTTTGTCCATTTCTTTTGGTAGGTAAGTCCTTTTCATATTTAGTTTGATTTTCTCCTCCGTTTTTTTCATGTTTTATTTGTTGGGCAGAGATTTACAGTGGGTTTCGGGGTTTATCCTAGGAACTCATAGTACTAAAGGGGTAATCTTCATTTCAGATGGCTCTGCGCATGGTTACCAAAATTTTTTTTGCTTTTTCTGTTGTTATGTTTAAAATGGTTCTTATATGAAACTGTTGTTTTTCGTGGTGTTTGAGCTTAATCTAATATAACGTTGGTTGATCTTATCTTGATTTTGAAGCTGTTAAGTTTAATTTTTCATTTCTTTTCATGTTCAATCTTGATTTGATCCAAAAATTAATGGGTTTTACCTTTCTTTTCGGTGTTTGATTTTAGTTTGAAGGACTTTGAAGCATGATGAGTTTGGTTTTGTTTACTGGGCTCTATTCTCACTTTAAGTTGATCATTATTAGAACATGCTGATAGTGAGACTATTTTCACTTATGATGATTTATTTTATTGTGGTTCTGACTAAGTATGATCATTGATGAGTATAATGGGTCTTATTTCGATGACCTGATTTTCCTAAAAGCAAGGAACAAAATTTCGTTTCGAGGTACCGTTTCGGTTACTTAGGAAATGAAAATATTTCGAAACGTTTCGAAAATTTCGGAGAAACGAAAGATTTTTAGAGAAATGTTTCGAATAATTTTAAATAATTTTTTTTAATTTTAAAGAAAGTGAAAGATATTTTTTTGATATATTAATATAATTTTTTTTAGTTTTAAAATAAATTACTGTTAAAGATAAATTGAAGAGAGTGAAAGATAATTTATTATTTTTTATTACTCATAAAAACAAATTAAATCATTATA
>JASKGM010072663.1:2495-15823 GCA_034509205.1 Ceratonia siliqua
TTCTATTTCACTACATTCAAAATCGTATCATGTTATCAGAGCCCTTGGGCAACCCCACAGAGGATTTATGGACCTACCCTCATAACTGGGAGAATGATGCACTCACCACCTCCGAAGTGAGAGGGAGTATTGAAAAGTCCTACATCGAAGGAGTAGGAATCTTAAATGTGAAATATAAGCCTTGGGAGTGCTCTCTTTTGCAAGTTAATTTTTAAAGGTGGAGTTAAGTCATGCTGAAATCTTCAAGGTATTAGAGCTGTAAAAGGCTGTCAATGAAGAACCTCTCGGTGGATCATTCCTACACTACAAACGACTCACTGTCGTCATCCACGAAGGTTGCTACCATAAATTTCAATCACGTAAAACTCAAGGATAGCAATTACTTGCTATGGCGTCAACAGGTTGTCATAGTGATTCACAGTCACAATCTCATAAAGTTTTTTGAAAGCCCAGTTGTAGTTCCTCCAAAATTCAAGACTACAAAGTCTGAAGAAATGAGTAGGTTCTCTCAGGCATATCTTGAATGGAAATAGCAAGATCAGTTGTTAATGTCATGGTTGTTGTCTTGAATGTCAAAACCAATGCTTGTTCTTATGGTAGGCTATAAATTCTCTCACCAAGTATAAGATAGGATAGAATTTCATTTTTGTTGTCAAACAAAAGCAAGAATCAAGCTACTCAAGATGCAGTTACAAAGTGTAAAGAAAGACTCATTGACCATTACTGAGTATCTTCAAGATCAAGAGATGTGTGGATGCTTTCATATCAGTAGGGCATACAAGGATTATGTAAGATCATATAGATGCCATCTTGTATGGCTTCCCTGAGGAATTTGATTCTTTTGTAACTATGATGTCTTCAAGATCAAATGATTACAATGTCAAAGGGGAAGAAATGAAAGCATTAATAAGAGGAATGATTATAACCAGTCTCAAAGGGGAAGAAATGCATGAAAACTCATTTTGAAGCAAAGGCAAATGGTGTTTTCCAAGACCGTAATGCCAACTTTGTGTCAAGGTTGGGTATGTGGGTTTAATCAAACTTTCTAAGGGCCTTTTGGATTATAACATCAGAATAGCTTTCCAAGTAACTTTTAGAGTTACCTAAGAGGGAATGGTCTTGGAGGATTTGTACCTCAAACCAGTGGAGGTCACAATCCTACTCTTGTGCAGCAGTAATACAATAATATCATTCAGCCTTACGAATTTCAGAGTAATCATCAAAGTTTGTTTGTTGGATACACCTAAGGTGCACCAATACCCAACTGCTTTTTTGCTCAATTGGCCTCAGCAAACCTCTCTTCAAAATTCATCACCTCATATCCTTTCTTTGATCAACGATGGTTCATAAATTCTGGAGCAACCAATCACATCACATCAAATTCCAATAATCTAGCCACCAAAGAGCAATACCAAGGTCAAGAGCAAGTGATAGTAGGCAATGGTAATTGTTTATCTATTTATCATATAGACCATTCCACTTTAATTTCACCTTATTGCACACAAAAACTTTGCTTAAAGTATTTACTGCATGTTCCTAATATAACCATAAACCTTTTGGGTGCCTCCCAATTTGCTAGTGACAATAATATGTATTTTGAGTTTCATTCTGATCATTGTCATGTTAAAACTCAGGATACATAAGCTATACTACTCAAAGGAACAATTAGAGGGGGATTATATGTGTTTGACAAGCTCCAGACAATCACCAAGCCATCTGTTCAAGGCAATATAGCTGCCATATCACGCTCTCACTCACCAGAAGCTTCAAGTTCTTTCTTATCTAAAGCTTCAAGCTCTCAATCTTCAAGAACATAAACCTCTTTGTCTCAATTCTGTAAACTTACAGCCTGTAAACTAGTAAGTCATTCCTTTTACAATTTCATCAATGGCATTCTAAACTAGGTCACCCATCCTTTAAGGTGGTGAACTTAGTTTTATAGCTTCAATAAATAAAAATGCCTCATTATTTTGTGACTCATGTCATTTGTGTAAAATTCACAATCTCCCATATTCTACTTCACACACTGTTTATACCAAGCCTTTGTAATTAATCTACATAGATTTATGGGGTACTTCATCCCCTGCTTCTTCTGGAGGATTCTCTTACTATATATCATTTTTATATACCTTCTCAAAATACTCCTGGATATATATGCTTAAGTCAAAGTCAGATGCACTTGCAACATATAAACATTTCAAAAAACTTGTGGAAAACTAGCTTGGAACTAAAATAAAAACATTACCATTTAACTAGGGAAGAGAATTTAGAGCTTTTACCCCCTTCCTCACAGAACATGGCATTGTCCTCTATGTGTCATGCCCTCATGCTCACCAACAAAATGGGACTGTGGAGAGAAAACATAGGACAATAATTGAATATGGCCTAACCCTTCTATCTCAAACTTACTTTCCTTTCAAGTTATGGGATCTTGCCTTTAAAACTGTTGTGTTCCTCAGCAATAGGATGCCTACTCCCAGTTTAAATCACAAGACACTTTTGGAAACATTATTTCACACCAAACTAGATTACCTCTCCCTTAAATTCTTTGGTTGTACATGCTTCCCAGACATCAAGCATTTCAATAAACATAAGATTAACTTCAGGTCTATAATGTGTACCTTTCTTGAGCATAATGATAGCTTCAAAGGGTACAAGTGTCTAAACTTGCTCTAGAAGAATATATTGGTCAAGTGAGGTATTCTTCAATGAGTTTATGTTTCCATTTCAAACAATGACCAAATCAGTTGAACTTGCTAGTACTCTATCAAACCAGCTTCAAATTAACATTATCCCAGCCATTATTCCTTTGGTGTCTTCAATATTAAATTAGCATGGTACACCATATGCAAGTAATTTACACTCAAGTGATATGTTACTCAAACCTAATTCTACCTTAGGTCATGAGGAGATAATTCACTCTAGCTCATCTTCTTTGAATATCTCCTCCAAGAGAAGTTCATGGTATTCCAACTTCAAAGTCATTACTTGTATCACCCATTGATTACTCACGGCCAATACCTAAACCTGTTGAGTGGCCTTATCCTACATCACTTTCTACCTTATCTCAGCCAATACATGAGACTCAAGATCCCATTCTTAAAGAAGCTAGTACCATCGTCACAGTAACACAAGTACAATCCTGAGTGGGTACATTCCATGACTACAAGAGCCAAATTAAGTGGGTACATTCAAACCCAAATAATTATTGGCTGACATTCAACCTAACTCATTGGTAGAAGCATTATCACATCCTACGTGGAAGAGTGCTATAGACGATGAGTATCAAGCACTGTTCAGAAACCAGACTTCGAGTTTGGTTGATTTACCACTCAACATAAGAGCAATAAGGTGTAAGTGGCTGTATCAGGTGAAGCAAAACTCTAATGGAATAGTTCAGAGATACAAAGCAAGGCTAGTAGCCAAAGGTTTTCATCAACAAGAGGGATTTGCTTTCAAAGATTTAACCTTGTTGTAAAACCCATAACCATTAGAATTATGCTCACTCTTGCAGTCACAATGGGATGGAAAGTTCAGCAATTGGATGTCAATAATGCATTTCTCAATATGAGCTATTTGGAGGCCTCGCCATTGATGTTTTTCTCAAAATAGAGTATCATTGGGGTTTCACCTCTCCACACTATCGCAGGAAAATCAACGGGTAGCATTTCTACCTTTTCTTTTCTTCAAATTCTGGTACTTGTAAACTTATTGAATCTCTAATTCTTTAGAAATGTACCTCTGATTAGAAGATTTTTTGGGTCCTAGGTTTGTGAACTTGCTTTGCTTCTCAATGTAGTCATGGGTTGTGCTTCTAGTTCTGAGTTTTTGGGTTCTTTCTTTTTTTGGAGTAGCTCATAGATGCTGGATTGCTTCTTAGTTTGCCTATAGTCTGATAATTTCTATCTTTCTCCCATGGTTTGTTATGTTATTATATGTCACTAATTTATGCGTGTCTTGTTTAACTTGTGAAGAACTTGCCATTTTTATACTTAAAATTGCCTAAATCAATGTCTGGGACTTCAATCTTTTGTGGGAAAAGATCTGTCCGGAACCCAATGAAAAGAGGCTTAAATAAGCAAATTTAGGGAGTAATTTGGAAATAATATTAAAAGAAAAGAATGGGTTAGCATTAATATAAGTTTGATAAAGGGTATAGCAAATTTAGGAATGAGCACAAATGCTGCTTATGTAGAACCAGCATAAGAAGTTACAAGATGGCTTTAGCAATCACCAGAATCAAGCGAGCTAGTTATTGACCATTACATACACATTCACTCACTTGGGTTTGAAAGTATGAAAAGTGAATGTAGGATTAGTATTGCAGGTAATTAACACGCAGTGGAGAAATTTCAAGTCCACTCATCTACCGATGACATAATTTGATGATACTTTAGATGCTGAAAGCTCAAATCCTGGTAGCGAGATATTATTAGCTACTCAAAAATACAATTTGTGCTTTTACCTTAAGATATTGTCTATAACTGGCTCTGCATACTTTATTTATTTATTTATTTTTACCACAGGTCCTAGTAAAGATGGCCTAGGAAACAGCTCTATTTAGAGATAGGGTGCCTCTGAGACTTATGACTCCCTACCTGCTAAGGTATATAGGAAAACATATGTAATATAATCCTATATTGGAGGTTATTTTACTTTAAACGTCATTGCTAGTTCACGTATTTTGATTAAGGTATTTTGATTAAGGAGTAGTAACTAACCTAACTTGATCACCCTCCACTCACTCAGTGAAGGGAGTTCATTAGAAAGTTGATTAACAGCAAGTGTAATTTAAATTTGACTAACCTGTCAAAATCAAATCATGCAAGTCGCTTGATGTGGTAACTATGCATCAAGATACATCAGAGGATCATGAAGTAGTGAGCAATAAACTGAATGAGATTTTTGCAGTAAGGATATCCCACATAGTAAATCAAAGAAGTTCCCCACCTTAAGATATAAGTTAATTAAGTAGTAATAGCATGAACAAACACTAACGCTGAAATTGGATGAAAGCAGATAAATTGGAGAAAAAAATGTGATGATTCTATTGCTTTTATATGAAACACATTTCAACAGGTCCACTATTAGATATGAAAAGGACTACAATGTAGAAAGAATATCAGTAAATGGAAATGACATGAATGGAAAATGTCTTGGAGGTATAGAAAATGTCTTCCTTATTTTACATGTTCAGTCCCACACTTCCACTTCTTGAAATTTTAAGTGGCTTTTTTGGCACTACATGTTGTCAGCTTTTCCTGATTCAAAACGTTTTGGTCTTATCAATTTATATCTACTGCATATATACTTGTGCTATGATAGAACCCATGGACTACATGATAGAAAATAACACACACTCACTGATTTCTATTCATTGTTAAACTAGAAAACACCAGAACATATTGGTAAACTACAATACAAAGAAAATCAAAAGAAAAGCAAGAAATACAGAAGAACAAGAAGGAAACACAAGGAAACAATCCTCTAGGACTCTGAGTGGCTAGGCACTCCCCCAATCACTCAATTCCAATTTATGCTTGCCTCCTAACCTCTCTCCACTCTTTATTGTATCTCTCTTTCTATGTAGCAACCTTCCATCCTTTCTCTCTCTCACTCCATAATTGCTTTTCCCTTCTCCTTTGGATCCTGTGCCATGTTTACAATATTAGAAATTCCTCTAGTGACCTCTCTTTTTCTAAACTATCCTTTTTGAACTGGGGTTTAACATGCTATTAGCATAATATAATTCCACTTACTGGCATGTTTTGGATCATTTTATAGTCTTATATATGTATTGTGTCATCTTAGGCAGGTCTAAAAGGGGAGAATTTATGATATTACACTTGTTCTTGATGGAATAAGATAGATAGAAAACAACAATTATTTACAGTGAAAGTAGTTGGCAGATGGTAGACACTAGATTGATCTTCTTTCAATCAATTTCAAATAGGTTCATTTCATTTCTTTCTATTGAACTATGAGCAAGTCATTGTTATTGAAAATTGCGGGACACAAGAAATGAGATTAAAATTATCAATTATAATATTGGATTCATCTTGTTGATATTTAATTTGTAACAAAGCATGTATCAAATTCTATTGCACAATGGTCTTAGCAAATGGGTTTTGCTTTAAATCTTATTTAGGTAAAACCTGAATAAATGTGGCCAGAATTAGGAGATTGGCACATGGAGTGCATTCATTGCTTCCTTTCTTTTACTAGCATAACTTCTGGATGTCTTTATTGAAACAATAACACAAAAATGAATATTTGTTACAGCAACTTAGTAGAACTCACCTCCAAAAGCTAGCAATTGAAAGGAGGATGCCCAAGCCCATATTAGGAGATGTGAGACATCCATCCCATATTATATGCAATGGGATTCTAACAATTCCCACGCTTTACAAGCTAACGTCTATAGCGGTCGATGACTTTGTGAATTCTTCTTCGGGTAGCGGCCCTCCCACATAAATATCTCACATCAAAACCATAAACCAATTCTATACACTATCAAATCAAATAACATATACTTAAAAAAAACTAAAATACAATAAAAAAAACTAACCCAAAAGTTTCACATTAACAAAGAAATTTGGAGGCAGCAAAAGGTGAAATTTTTGGAGTTGATGTAGATTTTTGCTATTGAGATTTCTTTAGTGTTTTTGTTGTAAGATGGATGTAGAGTGTTTATATATTTTTCCTAATGTTTTTGGATTATTTTGGATGAATTTTTATTTTTGGTGTTTAGGGCTAAATTTAATAAATAAATTATGTATGATATTGTTTACATTTTGGAAAAAATTTTAGGTCTTTTGTTGTATGATGAATGTAGAGTGCTTGGATATTTTTTCTAATTTTTTTGGGTGAATTTCAATTTTATGGTGTTTAGGGCTAAATTTAATAAATTAAATTTTGTATGATATTATTTATATTTTGAAAAAAAAAATTTGGGGCTTTTGTTGTATAATGGATGTAACTAATTTGTATAAGTTTTTAAGATTTTTTTTAGTCACCATGATTTGATGTATTTTGATGCATATATGTTATGCAATGAGTGTATAATTATTGTTAAATTTGGAAGGAATATGGAGATCTTTGAACATCGTCATTGGATGAAAAATATACTAAAATCCCAATACTAGGACTGTTAGAGATGATTTTTATGCGAGTGTTGAAGAATTTATTCAATTTACTTTTGTACTTGATTTCTATGTTGAAGACCAGATGTTTAAATGCTCATGTGTTAAATGTAAATGCTGAACGTATCAAGCACCATATGATGTAAGTATACATTTATATATGAAAGGTTTTATGGAGGATTACTATTATTGGGTGTATTATAGAGAGGTCCACCCACCATTTTCCTCAATTGATGTTAAATCCTCGTATTTCCAGTCAAACGAGTAGATGGTTATGGATACTACTAGGGCATCTTTTAAAAGGGAGTACTATTGGGTGAAGGAGGATCCTAATCTAGAGTCGAACAAGTTTTATGGCATGTTAAGCACTGCATAGTCTCCATTATGTGATAGATGTGAAACACACTTTGTGCTTTCAATGGTTGTTAGATTATTAAGCATCAAGTCAGACTATAATGTTGTAGAGGCATATATGGATGAGTTTATCACATTAATAAGTGAGATATTGCCTAGCAACCATCTAATGCCAATACATTTGTACCAAACCAAGATATTAGTTTCAAAACTTGGTTGTGGATAAAAGAAGATTGATCATTGTCTGTAAGGGTATATGTTGTATTATGGTGAAGATGAAAATGCTAGACAATGTTGATTTTAGCGTGAAGCACAGTTGAAACAGTTAAAAGTTGGTAAAAGGAATGTATGGATGTTCCAAACAAACAAATGTGATATTTGTCTATCATTTCTAGATTGCAAAGACTTTTGCATTTAATGCATCTACAAAGGAAATGAGATGGCATCACGAACACTCGTGTGAGTTAAGGGTGGTGCCGCATCCATTAAATGTAGACACATGAAAGCATTTTGACTATGTTTATGTGGATTTTTCTTCAAAAGCAAGGAATGTTAAGTTAGGCCTGTGTGCAGATGGTTTCAATCCATTCAGACTGAACGCCAAGACATATTCTTGTTGGCTTGTTATCATTACTCCTTACTATCTTCTGCCAAGGGAATACATGTTCTTATCAATAATTATTTCTAGTCCACATAATCCTAAAAGCAAATTTAAAGTCTTTTTGTAGCTTCTAATTTGTAATCTAAGTCTGCTTCGGCTTCAGGGAGTGTCTACATATGACATTTCATTGAAACATAACTTTGTTATGTGAGTTGTTCTTTTGTGGACCATCAATGACTTCTATACATATGGAATGCTATCGGGTTGGCAAACATCTGGTAGGCTAGGTTGCTTGATTTACAGTGGGGTTCCAAGGCATTTTTTCTCAAGAATGGGCAAAATATTTGTTATTTTGATTGCTATAGACAATTATTGCCCCTAGAGTATCTCTTTCGCAAAAATAGGAATAACTTCTTGAAGAATATTATTGAGAAAGGCATCCCACCTAAGTGCTATTTTAGAGATGAACTTTTTGTACAGATTTTTAAACAACCAAAAGTAACAGAAAGTAGGGAGAAGGTTTCTACTGGTTAGAGTCAAACCCATAATTAGACTTAACGCAGCATATTTTGTAACTTACCGTACTGGTATAATTTATTAATCTCACACAATATAGATGTGATGCACACAGAGGCTAATGTGTTTAGGAATGTGTACAACACTGTTATGGATGTCAAATATAAGAGTAAAGAATATATGAAGGAAATGATGGATTTAGTTAAGTATTGTAAGCGTCCAAGTTTGGAGTTGCAAGAATTAGGTAATGGAAGAAGTGTGAAACCAAAGGCACTTTACACACTTAATGTTGACCAGAAAAAAGTTGTTTGTGAGTGGATGCAAAGTCTGAAGCTTTCTGATGTATATACATCGAACTTAGGGAGATGTGTCCTATATGAAAAGTCATGACTATCATGTGTTTTTGGAGAGACTCCCGTAAATAGTTTTTAGTGGATTGTCTTCTGCAATTTATGAACCTCTTTTTGTGCTAAGTCATTTTTTTTGAGATATTTGCATTCCCTCTTTGAATAAAACTAACTTACTTGTCATGGAAAAGATCATCCTTACCATCATGTGCAAACTTGAGAAGATTTTCTCTCCTGTTTTTTGATGTTATGGAACATTTACTTATTCACTCAATTGAAGAAGCATTGGCGAATGTACCTGTTCAATATAGATGGATATACTCTTTCGAGAGGTTCTTGCACACCTTAAAGTGCAATGTCAAAAATACAACTCATGTGGAAGGTTCTATATACTAGGCATATATTCCTGAAGATATTTTAACTTTTTGTTCTTGCTACTTTGAGTCTCATGTCCATTCAAGAATTTATTGAGCCTAAATAAAGTCTTGTGAATTTGTTTTTATGGTTTTTCCTTTGCTTGAGGACCAACAACCATTCAAGTTTGGGGGTATTTGATGTGAGAATTTATTCCACATATTTACTTGGGTTTAATTATGTTATTATAGAATATTTTGCATGTTCTTAATGCTTTTATCTAGGATTGCAAGTGTTTAATTTCAATATCTCTTATTTTCCCTTTTTGAACCTTTCCTAATTCTAATTTTTTCTACATTGGCAAGAATAGGGATGATGAAATGTTAGAGTAAGCACCCCAATACAAATTCCAGAGAGTTGGGTGCTGTAGCGCAAACACAAGGTGTAGCAAAGCTTAAGCTTGCATGCAGCAGGATATTGACTAGAGAGTTGGGTGCTGCAATACCATTACGAAACGTAAAAAATGACTATAAGCCTAGGTGTCACAGCGCCATGCACATAGCTTCATTTACAATAGCAAATGAATCAGAGAAGAAGCTATCTTTGTACACAGCAGCTAGGAGGTGAAATAGAGAATAGAGCTGCGATTTAGGGGAATAGAGATGTGAATTTGAGAGGAGGAAAGCTCATGGTTTCTACAAAGAGGAGTATCTTCTTCTTCTTCTTCATAGTCTTAGTCAAGAGTAGCTAAATTTCTTGTTCTAGGATTTGGGATGTAGTCATTGATTTCTTATATGGGTTGAATTTGACTATTTGGATAATATTTTCTAGTTGCAATTTAATGAAATCATTTTTAATTCTTTCAATTAACTGCCCATTAATTGTTTGTTTAAGGTATTGGATGATGGAATGAAAGTTGAAATTTAATATTAGTTGGTGGATTCATTATATATAAGTAGTGTAGTTTAGAAATAAATGCACACCTCTTTGAATTTTAAATTGGGCTCCACTGATCTTAATGAATTTGTATTAATTGCTATTATCATGAAAGTAAATGCAGGATTAATATAAGTATTGGCAATATACCTTGAAAGAGGATAACACGTGCAATAGGGAACTCAATATTTGCAATTAGGGAGATATTAACAATCAAAATCAATGTCATTAATGGAACTCAATTGATGAACCCCAATCCTAGAATCCCTTGCCTTTTCAAATTTCACATATTAGTATTTTGTCCTATTTTGTATTATCATTTCACTCCTATTTCAAAAAGTTTGAATTACCTGGATAATTTAAGAAGTTGCATAATATTGGTAATTTGATCTCCTCTCTGTGGATACAATACTCGTTTTTCCCTTATTCTACTTATCATGACTTATACGCTTGTGGTATGTTTTAGAGGCATTAAGTTTTTGGCATAATTGCCGGGATGACAAGTTTCCAATATTAATATCAACAATTTTCTGCTTTAATTTAGGCTACATTGTTACCATTTTAGCACTTATTTTTTAGTTTTTATTTTTTTTTGGTTGCTATTCATAAGCAAAATTTTGGTGGATTTTGGTGGCTAGCTTATGCTTTTTCTGAAGGAAATGACGTTTTGAGCAAGACCAATCACTTTGCCACATGCTCCTACATTTTGAGACCAAATTCCATCATTTTCTAAGGTTCTTAGAGTTATTTGTGTTTTTTGGTTTTATTTTTCTTCATTAAAATTTTGTTTTTTTGTTTTGTTTGAGAGTCTAAGTGTCAGTTTTTGTTTTTGTTTTCTGTCCTTATTGTGTGCCACGAAGCAGTGATCTGATTAAGCTTTTTTATCCAAAAATTGAGAAAACCTTAAAAGCAGTATGGAGAGAACAAAGACTAGAACACAGGCAAGTCTAAATAGAGATCATGGAAGGTAATCAAGTTAATCAAAATCAGAGCCTACTATATGACTATACAATGCCTGATATAAATTGTGCTCAACATAGCATCTAGAGGCCTACTGTCAATGGCAACAATTTTGAAATTAAACTTGGATTTATTCAGATGGTTCAACAAGAACACTTTAGGGAAGGACCAGCTATGGATCTTGAAGCTCATCTTGTACACTTTTTGGAGATTTGTGATATTGTTATGAATGGGTGAGTGAGGATGCCATTAGGCTTAGGATATTCCCATTCTCTTTAAAGGACAAGGCTAAGGCCTGGTTAAACTCCAAGGCACCTAACTCTTTCACCACTTGGACTGCACTATTATAAGCTTTTTTTAGTAAATACTTTCCTCTAAGCAAAACTGCCAAACTCAGAAATGACATTACGAGTTTTGTGCAATTTGATGTTGAGTCTCTGTATGAAGCCTGGGAGATATTTCAAGACCTATAGAGGAAGTGCCCACGTCATGGCCTTCTTAACTAGCTGATTGAGCAAACTTTTTATAATGGATTAACACACTTAGTCAGAATAACCATATATGCAACTGTAGGAGTTGCTTTAATGAGTAAATCAACTGAAGAGGCACTAGAATTTTTAAAGGAAATGGCATTTGATAATTACCAGTGGTTGAACGTGAGAGGTATGCCTAAGTAAGCTCAAGGTGTATATAAGGTAGATGGTATAATTATGCTCAATGCCAAGGTTGACTCTCTTGTACAAATGTTTGGTACGTTAGGGAACATAAATGTGAACGTTGTTTCTAGCCCCAGTTTTGATTGTAAATTTTGTGGAGGACCTCACATGAGTGTTGACTGCATATAGACAGAGGAAGTTCAATTTGTATCCAATTACAGGCAACAATAGCAGCAACAGCAGAACAATCCATATTCCACCACTTACAATCAAGGCTAGAGGAACCACCCTAGCTTTTCATGGAAGGACTAAGGTAATCAGGCCAATAGTTTAAGACCTTTCCAGCCACCTGGTTCTAACTAAGACCACTCAAACAAGAAAGTAAGCCATCTTGGGAGATAGCAGTTGAGAAATTAGCCAATGCCACCTCTGAAAGATTTGAGAGACTGGAAACAAAGGTTGATTAGTTGGGATTTCCAACAGAAATCTAGAGGTGCAAATGGGGCAGGTGGTTAATTCCATAAGCTCTAGAAAACAAGGAAGTTTACCTAGTAGGACAGAGATAAATCCAAGGGAGCATTGCAATGTAATCACCTCGAGAAGTTGCAAAGAGGTGCCAGATCCAAAAGAAGTAAAATATGATGAAATGTCACCAAGTGAAAAAGTGTCAACCAACATCATTGAAGAGAAGGAAGCTGCAACCATACCACATGAGGGAAGTATTTCTTTTAAGCTTAAACCTTATGTTGCACCTCTCCTCTATGTTCCTCCGATACCCTTTCCTCAAAGGGAAAGCTGGGATTGAAAGAATTGAAACTCACTACTATATATCCACAACTAGTGGATAGATCAATGAAGTATCCAATGAATATTCTTGAGAATGTATTGGTCAAGGTGAACAAGTTTATAGTTCCTGCTAATTTTATGGTGTTAGACATGGAGGAAGACTAAGAAGTTCCATTAATTCTTGGTTACCAAAAGGGCAATAATTGATCCAAAAGGGTAAGTTGGCAATGAAGAGGTAGAATTTAATATGTCTGAAGTTGCTAAATATCCCTTGTATACTGACCATGCTTTTAAAGTTCATACGATATATGAGGCAGTTAGAGAGATTTTTAGTGCTAGTATTACTAAATAACCTCTTGAGAGAAGTTTGGTGAGTGCAAGTACAAAGGCATATAACAATCTAGAAGTTGTAGAAGAGGCTTTTCAAAAAGATAATTCACTTGATAATTTGAAGGACAAGCCAAGAGTTATATGTAGAATGAAAAGTCAATAAGTGAAGCACTTCCACGAAAGAAAAAGTGGAGAGGAATTGCACACTTTTTAATCTTGGATATCTCAGTTGAGGATGTGCAAGTCAAGTTTATGACTATAAACAAGCGCATCTTGGGAGGCAACCCAACCATTTCTTACTCTACTTTTTTGTTTTTTGTTATTGGTTTTGATTGATGTTTTTAAA
>JASKGM010072685.1:4542-14593 GCA_034509205.1 Ceratonia siliqua
AACTCAGATCATGTGCAATTTAATCAATTAATGAAGTGTTACTTATATAAATACTGTATTGAACAGTAACTCAGATAATATCTATTTTATATTTAACTTAAGCTAACCTAATAAAGGAAATTATATTTGGTTAATTAAACTTACACACACATGTATAGAGAGAAAAAAAAAATTGAAAGAGGAGCACATGTGTCTCATTCTTATATATTATCAGAATCTAGAAAATCTCTGAAGTTCGTTATATTTCGTTAGTGCATACGTACGTTGTTTAAAATATAATACAAATTCAGTTTTGTGAGTGAGTTTATATGCATGCACACACATAGAGATAGGTATCTCTTTCCAAAGTTATTGGACAACCGACCAATCGAATTTTCTTTCCCAACATACAGGCAGTAAATTTGAACATAGAAGAGCTTTAATGGGCAGCCATTAACCATATTGTTAAAATCATTATAGCATGATCCTATGAACTTGGTAGGCCCATACATCATTATTTGTAGACAATGAATAATAAAGATTCTCAAAGTTGCTGATTTAATATAAATTCCTAATGTTCATAGGCAACAGAAATATGCTAGAGAAAGGGACAAACTAGTATAGCTGTCCATAGTGCAGAGATTATCTATTTGCAGAACTTGCTCTATCCTGAATGAAACACACTTAGAACAGCAAAGCACTTTGTAGGGATGCTAGCTACGTACCTATATATGTATAGCTGTCCATAGTTTTTATTATTATTATCTATTTGTAGCATGCTATAGTTTTATTCATATGTATGATGAATTGATGAACAATGGACAGTGACCCTTTTATTCTCCTTTTGATGAAAAGGCTGGATTGGAAGGGAGAAAAGAAAGAGAGTAAAAGGGAGAGCTTTTCTTACAGATAAAGACCTTTCTTTTGACCTGTTTAAACAAAGAAGAATTGGATTTGAGTTAGACATGCATAAAAATAGATCGAATACACCTTAGGATTTGAAAATGCTATATAATTTTGCTTAATTAGAAGCTTAACCCTAGCTAACCTGCACTCATGAACATATGTTTGTACACACATACCAACCTAAGTTGTTGGCTTTGTTATTTGTATATATTATCTTTATAGATTCTTGCATTGCCACCGTGCAGCATGTTTCTCTTTCTACTTGTCCACGAACAACACAACCACTTATCACTTAAACTTTATACTTTTAATAAGCTTTGATTCCATTGTCACATTAGCATGTGAATGTACTTTTCCAAACTGAAACTCACGTGACTTTTACTAGCTAGCAACTCACAGGAATCCCGGAATTCTAGTATATATACTACTGTACAATACAAACACAAAATATATAGCAGCAATAATTAGCCACAAGAAACAAATTCAATAGCCACCACAAGATAACACTCTAAAGTACTGAAGAAAGAGAAAATTAATAGAATTTATACAATTTAATTAGCAGAAAGATAAATTAATTTATATTTTATGCTTCATAATATATATATACCAATCTATATATATAGTGGCTTTGAGCAGTGCAGGCTCTGTGAAATGTACTGTAAATCTGCAATCGGTTTCATTTTTATATAAAGAAGACAAACATTTCAGATACATATGTTTCGAAATTATTTGAAGTGTCACGAGAAACTTTCGTGAAATAGCATATTAGATATCTCTGCATAATTGGAGCCTTAAAAAAATTTCTGTATTTGGTTTTATTATTCTGTGCCCATTTGGTCACATGAGATATTATTATTGAAAATGGAGATGTATCAGGAACTTTCTAATTAATTAGCATGATAGAGTAATTATTATATAGACGTCTGATTCCAATCATACCAAAAGCATTCTCCCATTCATATCATATTCGTTCATGCAACACGTGAGAAAGAAGGAATATCAAATCCAAAACAGTCTCAGTCTCTCCAACTTTATTGCAACTAACAATTAGTCCTCAAGAAGCACATCACTTCTCTGATCATTCTCCAGTTAAAAGGGCTTAGAATCCATTTCTTAATAGAATTACTAGCATAATAAGTAAGAGCTGGTTAGGGTAATTCAGAACATAAAGATAGCACAAGAGGGAAGACCTGCATTCTTTTTCGTACATTCTAAAACTTACAGCATGTAATTTGTATACTCTTTCATTTTTTCATATATTTGGAAAAATGTATGATCCCTACACAGCCAAAGGCAGGCATGTTCATCCTTCTCTTAGGAATCTTACCCACTCAAATGGCCAACTCAAGGGATAAATTAGTTTATCTTTTATTGTTTAATGAATTAATTATCAGAAACATGAGGAAATCAATTATTGATTTCTGAAGCAAAGCTAGCAAATGAATATGATTTTGATTGATATGAACCCAAAAAGAATACAGTGCTTAAGGTTGCTAGAATAAATTACTCATAACAGGCTCCTGACGTGTCAAGACAAACTGCTTACCTGTATGATTTTGTATTTTTGCCACATTTTCACAATACCATCAAATATATGGATAATCACTCGGTCACGCTCATTCATCTAGTTGTTAAGCTCAATGTTGTCAATTTTCCAATGATGTGCCATTCACATTCACTACATTTTCTTGTGCTGTATATATATATATATATAGGTATTGTGATTGTCAAAAGAAGTTAAATAAATAAAAGCCACACTTTTCATGCTTATTGTCAAAAGAATATTGTGATTGTGGCCTTATGATTCAGAAATATTATTATTATAAACAAGAGAAAGAGGCTTCCAGTTGGAAGGAGTATAATTGAGCATTGTGGTGGAGGTTGAGGTAGGAGGGAAAACGTAGGTGAACTAGCACTAATGGAATCCAAAAGAGTGTAAGTAGGAGAACTGAGAGGAGGAAATAGTTTTATGGAAGGGCAAGAGACAAGTTAGGAGCAGGGTATGTGTATGGAGGATATTGTTTTGTTGTGATGATTAATGGGCACACATGTGAACGGAGGTGGGTACGTGATTTGTCCTTCTGGAATGGAGACAATACTGGAACCAACACCTCTAAATTATGCACGCATATCATTTCATCCCTCTCTCTCATTATACGTCTGTATGCGTACGTCTCTAAATATTTATATATTTATGGGTATTAAATTCCCACTAAACGCCATATATCCGAGTATATGTATAATACAGTCATAAATGAGGGTTTTTTATCATATCAAAAAACATCTAAGAAATAAATAATCTACCTAAAACTATAAGTTTTAATTATGCAACTTTAACGGGTGGATTTTATATATTTATCTTCAATATCACGGAATTTGGTAATTTAAATAAGAAAACTCGATATACAAAGAAACTACGTACTAGACATGCATGAAAAACTTCACCTATTATTCTACAAGCCTTCTGCAGATAATATAAGATATACAGAGCAAGTTAATTAAGAACACAGGAACTAGGAAGAAGTGGATGCAGTCATTTTCAGTATCAGTGATTTTGAATACCACATATAAGGTTATATATATAGAACATCCATATCTTCATGTGAATATATATATATTCTTATTTTATTTGGCAAATTCCTTAAAATAAGGCATTATATATAACGATTGATGTGGTTTCTAATGGTATGATGATCTGTTATTACTTACTAGAACATGGTATGTAGCCAGCTAGCTATTATGTAATCATATACCAATTGAGTTTCACTTTCAAGAGGAAAGCAGAAGAAAATCAGTTTCAGTGTCTCATGGGATGAGAATGGCACGTGTGGAGAGAGAGAGAGAGAGAGAGAGTGGGAGGAGAGCTAAAAAAGCCCCCGTGAGGAGTGTTTGGAGCCATTCCAATATCACAACTAAACATCCTTTTGTTGCTTCTCCTTCACTTCTTTCGATGCCCAGTTTTCACTATCACGAGCTCATGATTCCTCTTCCTATTCCCTTATGCCAAACTCTTCCATTTTTCCCAATATATCCCACTCTATACCTATTTCCTACTTTTAAAACTAATGGCTCCAATTTTTTGAGATTATAAAAGTAAAATAGAAATTATATAAATCCCACAAAATATACTCCTGTGGCTCTAATTAAATATATATTATATTATACACATATAATTAAAATGAATGGTAACTGAAGCTGAAGAAGATTTCTTAACATAACAAAACATATAGACTATAATGCTTTTGATTGCAGCAGCAGCGAGGAAATTCTTAGCAAAGAGAAACTAAATAAATTCTTCAAAAATGGGTACATGGGGAAAATTTTAAAATAATTAGGAAGGGGGGTATTTTTGTAAGTTCAGCTAGAATCTATATAGTATTTACTTGTGAAGAAACTGAGACAGCCATGTGGGAAGAAAAAAGAAAATCATATAGATTTGAGAGCTTATCCCCTCTTTTAAACGATCACAGAGCTCAGCAGAGTTGATAGCAAAAGAAAAGCCTCAGATCAGATAAAAAGAAAGCCAGAAAGATCGCAAAAGGGGAGAGAGAGAGAGAAAAAGAGAACCCAAGATGGTTTCTAGAGAGCACAGCCACAAGAGAGTAGCCCTGCATGAGAAGCTGCAACTCCTTCGTTCTATTACTAACTCTCATGCTGTAATTCCCTGCATTACCATCTGATATCTTTCTTTTCATTGGATTATTTCTTGAATATTCTCAACGAAATCAGACAATTCCCTGAAAGTATATATGTTCACTTAGACAATGTTATAGCCTCCCTTTGTGGCCCCTCTTCCCAATTCAATTCCATTTTTGTTAATGGAATCATAAGTTCTCTTCTATGCCGTCGTATGAAGCTTCCACAGCTTTTATTTACACCATCTATTTGACCAAATTCATGACTCTTTCTGCACATTCGATTTTCTGTTCTAAATTTTCATTCTTTATTTGGGAAGAAAACTGACAACACAAACTGAAACTTGATTTACGAAGAATTAAATTTATTGTTGAAATTTAATATTGAAAAAGTGCGGGATTGATAATTCCGATTGATATATCATTTATATCTTGCTCACCATCGTATAATGGTTATTTGAAATTTGAGATTATAAACATAATTGTTGTGTTTTTATGGTGGATGGCAGCTGAACCAAACCTCGATCATAATCGATGCATCAAAGTATATCGCAGAGCTAAAGCAAAAAGTAGAAAGACTGCATCAAGACATGGGTCACATAGCCACTGCACAAACTTCAAGTGACCAAAATCCGTTGCCTATGGTATTTTCTAACTAAGAAGCTCAACAGCATCTTCTTCCATTAATCATGAAATTTTAATATTATTGGTCAAGTTATTACTTGGAGCTTAATCCAAAATTTGATCACGGAGTTTCATTTTTCTGAATGAACTTGTACAGGTGACGGTAGAAACCCTAGAAAAGGGATTTCTTATAAATGTTTTTGCAGCAAAGAGCTGCCCAGGTCTGCTTGTTTCCGTATTGGAGGCTTTTGAAGGGATGGGTCTTAATGTGGTGGAAGCTAGGGTTTCTTGTACAGACACTTTTCGATTTCAAGCAGTTGGAGGAGAAGTAAGATACACAGACACAGTATACTTAATTTTAATTATTAGATATGCTTGCGATGATGTTCTTGTGTTAAACAAGCATTCTCTTGTCTCTAGCTCCTTTTCCCTCTCAGTTGTGCTCCTTATTTTTTTTTTTGTCACATGCGTTGTTTTTTGTTTTCAATATCCTTGCACTCGTATAGAACGTTGCTCTTCTTTCCCTCCGTGAGTGTGTACGGGAAGAGGGACCGGGTTGCAGTGGTTTGATGGGCATGCATAGTGTTAACTCTTAACCCTAATTACAGTCTCCAATTACAGAAGCCAGCTAGCTTTTTCAACAAGTTGAATATTTTCATGCATTTTCTATCTTTATACGTATCTCATGCATAAGATGAATGACGGAAAAATGTTGTAACTTTTGCAGAATGAACAAGGTGTGAGTGTCGATGCACAAGCTGTGAAACAAGCAGTTGGACAAGCAATAAAGAACTGGAGAGAAAGTAGTGATGAACAGTAATCAAAATGTCTGCTTTTATATGTTACATAAATATCTTCTGTGTTCCACTTTCCCTCCTGCTCTTCGATTCATGTAGGCTAGCTACCTGGCAGTTTTGTTGATCAAGAATCAAGCTTCGTATAAGATAGCTTCAAAATATCACTTCCACTTCTGCAATTTTAAGCTTTAAACCAAAAGATCAGAAGGGAAAAAAAAGGGTTTATAACATGCATATGTACATATCTGAATTTCTCTCGTACGAGAATTAATTACGAAAAGTTAATCAATTAGTTAATGTGGGCGAATGATCACGATCATAATCACGCTTTTTTTAGGCCAAGAGTATATATAGAAACGACCGATAAGGAAAAGGATGTCCCCACTTTTGAGGGATAAAATGGAGTTTATAAGTACAACCAAGTTACCGAAGATATGGCCCTGGCGCTCACCCAACATCTTAGCTTTAGGCATAAGTAATTAAAGTGGAAAACATTTTTTTAAAGTTTTATAATAATTAATAATATGGCAGGAAGCACTGACATGAATGATGGGAAGTATATAGTAGCAAGCTGTATTCAAAGATAGTAACGTGGACGTACGAAAAATGATCCACTTGTGTTTTTCTTTTTGTAGAGTTTGGTCCTGGCAAGTATAACCTCAGATTCTGCAGGTGTCAAATCATCGTTATTCAATACCGTATTAAATTGTCATTATTCTCCAGAAAAGACCATTGTTCTTTCATTGTTCAGACAAGCTAAAGTTTATAGTCTTAATTAGATTATAGATTATATGAGAAATTAACACAAATACATATGGCAGGCATAACTAAATTCAAGCATCCAAATCAAATAAAGAGGGAAGGGGAGGATCACATACAATGTTTAAAGGGTTTGGGAGGCCCCCATTGTTGGCAGTACTAGCGACTAGTATATATAGTAGTATGTCAATGTCAGTGAGAATTTTGTTCTCTAAATAGTAAAATACAGCAATAAAGTTGCTCAACAAATCCATGTCCTCCCTTTGTAGATTCCCCATGTCCTTCATTCATATATCTGACATCCATTATGTGAGATTCTCCACCAACAATGGTTTTATTCCCATAACAAACAAAAAATTAAAAGCTCTCATTATAACCTGCATAAGCATTACTAATCAGAAACTCATGATTTGCTAACACGTACGTACGCCAATGCCAGTAAGTCGTTTTGTGTTGGTTAAGGGCCTCCAGCTCAATCCTACGCAATTTCATCAAGAGACCCAACACAAAACCCTTCCCCAGACTAGGCTACGAGATACAATTATATTTTCAAGTGACCGAGGTCTTTATTGACTTGTTTGTTTCATTATTCTGTTTTAATTTTTAATTTTTATTTGACAATGTCTTCTTAGTTTTGATTCATTAAAAGTTGGTTCATTCGGGAAATAAATTTCAGTAGTTAAATACGAGGGTTTGTTATGTTTTTCCAACTAACAATATTTTATGCTCTTATGAACAATTTGTTTGCTTTATAAACAGATGAGCCTTCTGCATGTATCCAAATATTACTTTCCTTTTGCCATATCACCGATCCTTAGGGAATATTTTATGTCCACCCATTCTTTCCTTGCAATTTATACAGGATTATGTAGTTCAAAGGAGAAACTTTTTCAAGTTTGAAGAAGATCGATAATTGTATATGCCCATATTATGCCCACAAGATAGGTCCAATATGAAGTAAGCTCAGTGAATTGTCATGTGTCTTTTCCTCCAGTTGGCATCATGGTGTACACTATAAATAGGTTTCCAATCGGGTATGTAGGATCTTCTCTTTTAACTGTTACTTTACTTACATACTCAAACTGAACAGACTTCATCATCAGAGGTCGGATTACCCCGAATTGATCTCTTACCCATTTTGGCAGGTACCATTTCTCGAACAGCAGCTTTAAGGTCTAGGTCTATCAGCTCTGTTGCAATACAGTCAATGGCATTTGGCGCCGTCTGTCAGAAACTTTCTTGCATTCCCATATCCCTGTCTGATCCTGTGTTGTTCAACCATGGACAAGCATGGTACGTCCGGAGATGTTCCAGTTGATCAACTCTTGGCCACCCAAACTAACCCTTCTACACCAAGCTCACCCCCTAACATCCTTCCCTTTTTATGCCTTCAAGAAAACATACCCCCTCCACCTATAGACCCTTAACAGTATGCTGGTACGAGTTCTTAGTTTTTAGGATATGCTTTTCCATTACTATGGCAAATGATCAAAGCATTAAAGCAAGAGCGAGTAGCAAATGCCCAAAAGGTCTAGGCTTTGGAGCAGGAGTGAGTCGTTAATGTTGCAGAGTTAGCCAATTATAGAAGGCAATGTCACCAACATATCTTAGCCGAGTTTAGATATATGGGAAGTGAGAGCATACTGGCAACCATCTAACAAACCACCCAGCTAAATCACACATAACAACCTGACTGACAAATGCCTACCAGGGTAAACCTAACCTTACCTGCCTTTCATTCTCGATTAATGCCTGCAGTTGTGAGTTCGAATGGTGTCCAATATGTTCCTCCGATTGAGGAGGAAATAGATAAGGGTGATCCCTACCCTTTTTATGAGCGTATAATGCATTATTCTTTTCCCATGCATTTTAAACAGCCACAACTTGAGTAATATGATGGTTCTATGGATCCTTAAAAGCATTTGGAAAATTATAATTCCATCATGTTACTCAACGGTTTCAAGGAGGAGTTAAAGTGCAGAGCATTCCCAGTTACATTGAAGAGTAAATAGGTATTAGACATCAAATATCTTCAACTGTACTGCCCGCCTTGAAGTAGCAGAAGGGTGAGCCCCTAAAGAATTTCATACAGCGCTTCAATCAGTTGTCCTTTTAAATTAGGGATCTTAAAGATTTCGTGGCCATACATTCTCTGCAGGTTGGTCTTTTTCCTAGCCGTTTTCAGGATAGTTTAACGCTGGATCCTCCAACGAGTTTAACTACACTTTTAGAGAGGGGGGGAAGTATGTGAATTTAGAAGAGGTTCAACTCATGGGACGAAGTGTTCAAATTATCGGACTGTCAGATGGTAGGGCTCAAGCTTTGAGATAGATGATCCTCATCTAATAAAAAGGACACATAGGGTGATAGGTCTCCTGTTCGGTCCCGAGTCCTAAATTTTGAGACGTTTACACCATTGAATTAATCTCGGGCTCGGATTTTAGATGAGATGTGTCAAACGGACCATGGTTGCCACCCCCTAAGGTTTCTAAAGGGGCGAATAAAGATAAATATTGTGCGTTCCATCATGGCAAGGGGCATGACACAGATAACTGTCTGCATATTAAGAATTTGATTGAAGATTTCATTCGGAAAAGGGCATCTGCAAAATTTCAAGACTGATATTCTGGCTTCTCAACGTGGGGAGCTTGAGGATCGGCTAGATCCCTCCGGCGCAATCGTTCTTCTTGAGGTCAGTTGGCTTAGAGAAGTCGGTTACCTAACAGAGCACCTACTAGATATGCCCTTCGGCATAGAGTGGTAGTGGTTATAAATATTATATTAGGAAGGTTTGCTAGAGGAGGTACATCCAGAGCCTCCAGAAAGAGACACCAGAGAGTGACTGAAAAAGGCTCGCGTGAAATACTTTCAGTTGAGAATAAGATATTTCAGCCAGATCCTGATATATCTTTTACTGAGGCCGACTACGGAACAATTGATTGTAACCATGATGACTCCATGGTTGTAAGTTGTTTCGTAGCTAATTTTGAGGTTAGGAAGGTGATGATTGATTAGGGCAATTCGGTTGATGTTCTCCTCCTTAGTACTTTTTGTAAGCTTGGCTTTCCGACCTCCGATCTTGTGAATTACCCGAGCACTTTGTTGGGGTTCTTGGGTACCATCGTGGAAGTTCGCAAGACCATCCGACTCAAAGTAATGATGGGGGGAACCCCGACTTATCCAGTGTGGAGGTGCAGTTTTCAGTTGTTGATTGCCCATCTGTATACAACATAATTATGGGATGGAATATGATCATCGCCCACAACCTCATGGCAACTTACTTGCCATTCAAGTGACTGTCAAGTCAAATCAGACAATGAATATTGGATTTGAAGGTATTCTTGCATATGT
>JASKGM010072696.1:0-15821 GCA_034509205.1 Ceratonia siliqua
TATCCTATGTTTTGTTTGTGTTATTGTTCTGTTTTGGCCTAGGGGTATTTCAGGCTTTTCACTTGTGTCTCAGACTATATGTAGTATGTTGCTATGTTGAATGAAACAGATGCATATTCTGAATTTTCTGTGTTTTCCCTGTGAACTTTGTGGCTGGACTACTGCTGTGTTGCCCCTGAAACTCCGATTCCAATATTGGTCTCTAACCGGAGAGTTAGAGACTCCCATTTCCGTTCTTCCCCTGCGCCACTTAGTCTCTTAATTTTGTATAAGTCATTTGCTAAAGTTGTTTATAATAATAGTAAAGCATTCAGATTCATTTGGATAAGCTAAACTACTTATAAGTATTTTAACATTATGTGGGTTGTTTCCTATTCTAGTTCTTGGGCTTTCTGCATGCTAGTTTCATGAAATAACAATAGTGAGTAAATTGATGACTTGCATTAAGCATTATCATCAAGAGTGTAATCATCATACCTGATAGCATGAGACTTTGCCTCGCAAGATGCTTAGGAAACAAACACAGGGAAGTATCATGGTCTGTCACCAAAGTTAATATTAGTTAGCTGAATGCTACTGTCATTACCTCTAGGAGGAAAGAATAGATAAACTAAAGGGAACTTACAACAAGCATTGTCAGTAAAGATCCAATCAATGACATCACCAGACCTGCAACAAAGATATATGACATTGATATAACACAATGCAACTAAAAGTAAAATGTAATTTAAACTAGCAGAAGTAACTATTGGAGGAAGAGGTATTTGGAAGAAATTTTAAAACTCACTTTTTATTTGCTTACCTTTAAATGCTAAGAACATAGGGTATTTATAGGTGCACAAGTGACCCTTAGACTCTAGTTACATGAACCATAATTAATGACTCATACATGAACCACAATTAATACTATATATGAACTTATGACATATATAGCACATATACGCACAATGAATTTAGCCACCTAGAATACCAAAAAGACACACGTGTCTAGACATAAAGAAGAAACTAGAAATTTCAAATTATCTATTCAACATTCCTCCTTAATTTGAAATTTTCTTTTTCACTCCAAGACATACTCTTAATTTGAAAATCTTCAAATTTGAGTGGCTATGTAAAAAGATCTGCAGTTTGATCTTGAGCCTTCATATACTTGAGCTTCACTTCTTTGTTAGCAATGTAATCCCCGATAAAATGAAACCTTTTGTCTATATGCTTGCTTTGTTCATGAAACACCAGATTCTTAGCAAGTGCTTATGTGTACTTCTTGTCAATGCAAATTTTTGTTGCTTCCTCTTGTGGCAAAAGAGGCTCCTTCAATAATTTCCTTAGCCAAATAGCATGACAAGTACAAGAAGGTGCCGCTACATATTCAAATTCACAAGTTGAAAGTGTGACAATGAGTTGCTTCTTTGAACTCCATGAAATTACACAAACACCCATGAAAAATACAAAACTGGTAATGCACTTTCTACCATCAATATCTCCCGCAAAATCACTATAACAAAATCCCACAAGTTTGAAATCATTAGAAGAAGTATAATACAACCCAAAGTCAAGTGTACCTTTTAAGTAGCAAAGAATTCTTTTAGCAACTTTAATGTGATTGAAGGTAGGAGCTTTCATGAAATGACACACTACTCTAACTGAAAAGAGAATATTGCTCCTTGTAAAAGTCAAGTATCTGAAACTTCCCATAAGAAAAGACTGAAATCTTGTTAAACCCCCTATTAATTTAGTACACTCGAGAATAGCTAAGGATGACAGGAAATAGATAGTTAGTGAGGCTAAGGATCAAGTTAGTAAACCTCAAATCAATTAGTTTACTTTAGGAGAAATAAAGGTGTTGAAGACAAGGATTATTGGTCAGGATTGTGTTCTTAAAATAAGAAAATTATTTGGCCAATGGTATTTAATGAGGTCTGCTGTCAGGGCTCTTTTTAGGAATAAAACCGTTGTCAAAATTAATGTTTTCATATTAGGAATGAAACCTGACTGCTAGGTTATCAGCTGCTTTAATTCCTAATTTAAATTTGAGTTATTTCCTTTACTGTGAAAATCATTTCCTCATGTAATTATCATACAACTTATAGTCTCTTTTTGAATGAATAAAGTATGCAAGAATTTCTATCATCAACCCAGTGTTGATTTAGAAGGCCAGACAACCTCTAATTGCTTACCTAGGAGGACATTGGATCCCTCGAGCATCCAATCTTCTGAGTTTTATTTCTCAAGATAGGTAAGCTTAGGAAAACTGACCTAGCAGCCTTGCCCGTGGTCAGATACTACACTAAAGCAACAAAGAATGCTTGTAACAACTTGGTGTTAGAGCCTAAAGATCTTGACATTGCATATCAAAGGATGGATAGACTGGAAGCAAATGACTCATTTAAATATGAATAACTACATTTACACAAACCCATAATGGACAAGGGGACTCAAGGACACCGGGATGGAATAAAGGAAAATGGGTTGCGGGTAGCAGCAGTTCAAACACTCCAAAGTTAACTAAGTTGGATTTTCCTTGGTATAATGGCTTTCAGGACCCAACAGAATGCATTTGAAGGGATGAACAATTTTTTGAATTCTAACATACAGTGGAGGAAGATAAGATGCTTATGGTTGGTTACCACTTAGAGGGGGATATGCAATTATGGTACCAACAATTTCATCAATCTATAGGGTTAATTGGGAAGTCCTCAAGGAGGAGTTACATTTAAGATATGGGCTAACATAATTCTAGAATTTCTTTGGGGATCTCGCTAAGCTTAAATAGAAATGGAGTGTTTTTGACTATCAAAAGGAATTTGATAAGTTACTTCATAAAGCTAGAGACTTAATTGATAATTAGTAAGTGTGCTCAAGGAAGTAATCAGAGTATATGTTCAAGTAGTAGGACCTGTGACATTGTCAGGTGCCATCAATCTAGGAAGATTATTTGAATCTAAACACATGGAGTTGTAGAAGAACACAACACAGGAGCCTAAAAAAAACTCTTACATTATCTAGTTTTCCTCCTTTGCCAACATCGAGTGCTCCTAAGGCTAGAACATTACTAGGAAGTTGAGTCCAGATGAGCTTAGCGAAAGGAGGGAGAAGGAGCTTTGCTTCAATTTCGATGGAAATCGCTGCAAGAAGTTATTTTTGATTAAAGGAATTTTTCCAGCCCTAAGCAGTGACAATGAGGAGGAAGACTATATCACATAGATATAAGAAACTCATAGGTTAGCTTCAAAGCCATCACTAGGATGAACACTCCGCAAACTATGTGAATGGAAGGAAGAGTAAAGGGTCAGGATATCATTATCTTGGTGGATTCAGGAAGTATGCACAACTTTTTAAATGCTGAGTTAGCCACGGCTCTAGAAATTCTACCAACTAATGGAAGGAGCTTTGAAGTTACAATAGCTATGGGAGCAAGATGTGTAGTGGAGGGCTGTGTAAGCAAATAAAAGTGAGCATATAAAGAGAAGAGTTTATTCTAGACCTTTATTTATTGCCTTTAGAGGGTTGTGATATTGTTTTAGGTACTCAATGGCTCAAACAACTTAGTCTAATTATTTGGGAATTTAAAGATATGTGGATGAGGTTTTTTTGGAAGAGAAGGGTAATGGAACTACATGGAACCAAGGATCTTCCTAATTGGATCATTGAATAGCAAAGGAAAGTATAGAACGGGAAAAAAGCTTATTTTTGTAGTTGAATGCAGTTCAATTGGGAGTGGAGCAAAGGGAAGAAGGGCCAATAGAACCTGCAATCCAATCATTGCTTAATGAATGTGAAGATGTTTTTCAGCAGCCACAGAACTTACCTCCACCTAGGTTCTGTGATCACCACATCAACCTTAAAGAAGGAGGTAAGCCCACTAATGTCAAACCTTATGTGTACTCTCACTACCAGAAAAATGAAATTAAAAGGTCAGTAAAGGAATCTATTCTCAAGGGTAATAAGGCCTAGTAGCAGTCCCTACTCCTTACCAGTGTTGCTAGTAAAAAAGCATGGTGGATCAAGGAGATTATGCATTATCGGGCATTAAATGAAGTCACCATCAAAGATAAGTTCCCAATACCAATCATAGATGAATTACTAGATGAGTTACATGGGTATAAATATTTTACAAAACTGGACTTGAGGTTACTATATCACCAAATTCGCATGAATCCAAGGGATGTTGAGAAAATGACTTTCAAACTCACCAAGGACACTATGAATTCTTGGTCATGCCCTTCGGGCTTACCAATGCACCAACCACCTTCCAATCAAACATGAATGAGGTATTTAAAGAACTTTTGAGGAAGTTTGTTCTAGTCTTTTTTGATGACATACTTGCTTATAGTAAGTCATGGGATGATCATATAAAACATGTGAAACAAGTCTTATAGCAATTAAGAACCCATGATTTGGTAAAAAAGGAAAAGTGTCAATTTGGGCAAAGGGAGGTGAGCTATTTGAGGCATGTGATTTCTTATGAAAAGGTAGCTATGGATCTTGAAAAAATTGTAACAATGAATTCTTGGCCCAAACCATCCACTTTGAAGGAGTTAAGGGGTTATTTTTGGGCTAATAAGGTATTATAGGAAATTCATTAAGGGGTATGGAGTAATTTCCCATCCTTTAACTCAAATGTTAAAGAAAGAGGCCTTCCATTGGAGCTTAAAGTCGGAGAAGGCTTTTGAAGGCCTTAAAATTGCAATAGTCTCAGGATTAGTGTTGGCTATGCTAGATTTTTCACAACCTTTTGTAGTTGAATGTGATGCATCAGGGTATTATGGGAGTAGTTTTAATGCAACATGAGAGACCAATTGCTTTTTTCAGTCAAGCCTTACATGGGAATAACTTAGCTCTCTCAACTTATGAAAATGAACTTTTAGCCTTGGTTTGTGTCGTCCAAAAATAGAGACCTTATCTCCAAGGTGCTAGATTTCTAGTAAGAATATACCAAAGGAGCTTGCAGTATTTGTTAGGGATATCAATAACTACTATAACTAAACTAAGATGGTTAGTAAAGTTGATGGGGTATGACTTCAAAATAGAGTACAAAGGGAATGAAAATAAGGCTACTGATGCTATGTTAAGGAAATTTGATATGTAACTAAGTGTTATTTCAGCACCAATTCTAGAATGGATAGATTTAGAAAAATTTGAGATAGAGGAAATGCCTCAATTACAGGTTTTGGTTAACAGCATTACTCAAGGAGAGGCAACCAGCCCTTGGGCTTTGTAGAATGGAATAATAATGTTCAAAGGCAGGAATTTTCCTATCTAAATATTCAATTATCATTCCAACAGTAATTAATAAGTTTCATTCAAACACTAATGAAGGATTACACAAGATATTGCATAGGGTAAGGAGTAATTTTATTGGAAGGGTATGAAGAATCAAGTTAAAAGGTTCATTCAAGAATGGTTTGTCAGAGGAGTAAAGTTGAAAATTCACACCCAGCGAGTTTATTAAGCCTTTTACCAATTCCCAAAAATGTGTGGATAGATATCTCAATGGATTTTATAGAAGGCCTGCAAACATCTAGGGGAAAAACCACTATATTTGTAGTGGTTGACAGGTTTTCAAAGTTTAGCCACTTTATTCCAATCTCACATCCTTATACAGCAAGTTCTATAGCTCGATTATTTTTTGAAACATTTTCAAACTATATAAGATGCCTGAATCCATTGTATGTGACAGAAATTCCACTTTCACTAGTGTATTTTGAAAGACTCTTTTCCAATTAAATGGTGTAAAATTCAACTTCAGTTCTGCATGCCACCCTCAAACAGATGGCCAATTCTATGGAAAGAGCCTAAGGATTGGGTTGTATGGCTACCATGGGTACAATACTATTATAGTACCATCATACACTTTGCAACTAGAATGACTCCTTTTGAATTGTTTATGAAAGAGCACCACCTTCATTGCTTACATATGTGCAAGGACTAACTAAGGCGAATCTGTAAGTGTTCTTAATGGCTAAAGATCAAGTCTTGAACGAAGCTAGAGCTCACTTGAAAGCTGCTGGATACAAGAGGAAGAAGTTTTATGATCTTATACACATAGAGAGAGAATTTCAGGTTAGAGATTATGTGTTTTTAAGGTTAAGGCCCTATAGACAGATGTCTGCTGCTCAGAGGAAGAATCAAAAGCTTGCTCTTAAGTTTTTTGGCCCTTTAAAGTTCTTGCAATGGTTAGATCAGTGGCCTTTAAGCTGGAACTACCCTCTGACTCTAAACTTCACCATGTGTTCCATGTTTCGTTCTTGAAAAGACAAGTGAGGGAAAATACCCAAGTTGAACTAGTCTTACCCTTTACTACTGAGGAGCAAACTGTTCGTCCCTTACCTTAAATTAACTTGGACCAACGTATCATTAGAGGAAGCAAGGAGTATTTGGTTCAGTGGTAAAATTTATAACCAGCAAATACAACTAGAGAGCATGCAGACTCTTTTCATGCTCGATTTCCTTATTTTCCCTTAAAGACAAGGGTGTTTCTAAAGGGGACAGAGTTGTTAAACCCCCTATTAATTTATGTTAGACCCCGTATTAATTTAGTCTACTCAAGAAGAGCTAAGGATGACAATGAATGAACAGTTAGTGAGGTTGAGGATCAAGTTAGTAAACTCCCCATCAATCAACTTTACTTTAGGAGAAATAAAGGTGCTGGAGACAAGGATTAATGGCCAAGATTGTGTTCTTCAAATTAAGAAATTATTCGATCAATGGTATTTAATGATGTTTGCTATTAGAGCTCCTTTTAGGAATAAAACCGTTGTTAAAATTAATATTTTCCTATTAGGAATAAAACCTGATTCCCAAGTTATCAGTTACTTTGATTCCTGGTTTAAATTTGAGTCATTTCCTTTATTGTGAGAATCATTTCCTTCTGTAATTATAAGACTATTTATAGTTTATTTTTGAATGAATAAAGTATGTAAGAATTTCTATCATCAACCTAGTGTTGAATTAAGAGGCTAGGTAATTGCCTATCTAAGGGGATATTGGATCCCTCGAAGCATCCAATCTTCTGAGTTTTATCTGTTAATGTCAAAATTCCTAGATGATTGTAGCTCTTAGATCCCATATCCCATATCTCTTGTAGTCAATTGATTCCATATCTTCTATTATGACCGAGATTTATAACAAATCAAATCTCCATGATAGTTGTCTCCTTTAGTGTATTTATGAATTATGTTTCCTTCTTTACGTTATTTCCTTATTTGAAATAGGAATGTCAACTACATTAATTAGGCCTTCTCCTATTTATCTTGTAAATGTTAGATGTTTGATTCAATGGAAAATACAAAATTTCTTTTCCAAAAACTCAGATGGTATCAGAGCCTCCTCTGATCACTAAGAAATTCTAAACCTGAAACCATGGTGAAGCATAGAATGGTCACACATCAGAGTTCTACATCTGATGTTACTTCTTGACAACCTCCCTCAAATCACACCCATGGTGTATCAGACAACATCACCCTTTCCATTACTGGACACAAATTAAACTGCTAGAATTACACTCAATGGTCGAAGTCTAGGCTCATGTTTGTTTCTGGGAAAGGAATTACCTCACTAGAGCAGCCAAGGATTCGAAGAAAGAAGATTTAGCCTTTCAGACATAGAATACAGAAAGTAATATGGTGATGTCATGGTTGATTAATACCATGGAAAATGAGATCGGTTAGAATTTCATGTTTTATGACACCACAAAAGAATTTTGGGAGGCTGCCAAGGAGACATATTTTGACAAAGACAATATGGCTGAGTTGTTGGAAATTAAAAGTAGCCTTCATGATCCTCGCTAAGGTGATCTTTCATTGACTCAATATTATAATATACTAACCTGTTTGTGGCAGCAATTATATGTATTTGAAAAGGTTGATTAGGACTACTCGGGAGATGCCAACAAATGCAGAACAATTGTTGAAAAGGACAGAGTGGCTAAATTTCTTCTTGGCTTAAACAAAAATTTAGATGAAGTTCATGGAAGAATTTTTGGGATGAGAGCCTTACCATCCATTAGAGAAGCTTTCATTGATGTAAGAGGAGATGAAAACGGGAAGAAATTAATGATGGGAGAATCAAGTGCCTCAAGCAACTCCACAAACACCAACAATATTGAAGGTTTTGCTCTTGCAGCCCGAGGAGTTCAAGCTAGTGGCAAAAAGAGAAGACCTTGGTGTGATCACTATTGAAAACTAGGTCATACCAAGGAAACTTGTTGGAAACTCCATGGCAAACCAACTGATTGAAAACCTAGCAAACCAACTCATGAGAAGGAAACCAGAGACCTAGCTGCTACTTCAGAGGAAATTTTGAAGTAGTCCCATTCAGCAAAGAATAATTGGAAATGTTGCAGAAAATGTTCTCTCATTTGCAACCATCATCTAATATCAGCACAGGAACCATTGCTCAGAAAGGTAAATTTTTAAGTGCCTCAAAAGTCAAAACCAAGGCTCATCGACCTTGGATTGTTGACTTTGAAGCTTCGGACCATATGACTGGAGATGCTGAGTTATTTAATCAATATAGTCCTTGTCTTGAACATCACAAAGTTAGAATAACCAATGGTACTCTGGCTACTATTGCTGGTATTGGGTCCATTACTATTTCAATGGAATTACCTTGAAATTTGTTCTACTTGTCCCTAATTTAACTTACAATCTGTTTTCTATTAGTAAGCTAACTTGGAACATAAAGTGTGTTGCTAAATTATTCTTCACTCATCTGAATTTTAGGATTTAGCTTTGGGGAAGACGATTGGCAATGCTATGAAGCGAGGTTTCTATTTTTTCAAGGATAATGACAAATCTCCAAGAAGTGAAGAAGCAACTAGCCTTGTCTCTAGTTCAAATAATGACTACACTATTATGTTATGGCACCTTAGACTTGGCCACCATAATTTCTTGTACCTTGAAAAATTGTTTCCAAATTTATTCATCAATAAAAATCCAAATTCTGTTCAATGTGAAATATGCCAATTGTCAAAGCATACTCGAAATGCCAATACTACTCATAGTTATCAATCATCTCATCATTTCTCCATGATACATAGTGATATTTAGGGTCTCTCTCAGGTAAACAATATTTCAAGGGCAAGATGTTCCATTTCTTTCATTGATGACCACATTAGAATTATATGGATTTTCCTCATGAAAGAAAAATCAAGCTAGAATTCTATTCCAAAATTTTCATACCATAATTTAAACCAATTTCACTAAAATTCAAATTCTCATAACTGATAATGGGAGGAAGTACTTTCATTCTATACTTGGTAATTACCTTTTGGAAAATAGAATTATTCACAAAAGTTCTTACATAAACACTCTTCAACAAAATGGGATAGCTGAGAGGAAAAATTGCTATCTCTTTGAAATAACTCGCTCCATAATGCTTACCAACAACGTTCTTAAGCATTTTTGGGGGCAAGCAGTTCTTACAGCTACTTATCTCATAAATAGGATGCCTTCAACAGTCCTCAATTTCCAAACACCTCACTCAAACTTTCCCCAAGTCCAAACTCACCTCAAATTTGCCTCTAAAAGTCTTCGGTTGCACCTCCTTTGTCCATATACTGTCCCATCAAAGAAGCAAACTCAATCCTAACTCTGTCAAATGCATCTTCCTAGGTTACTCTCCTCACCAAAAAGGGTATAAATGCTACTCTCCAACTACTCAAAAATTCTACCATTCCATGGATGCTACATTCTTTGAAAACCAACCTTTCTACACCAAGACTAATATTCAGAGGGGGAATGATAAAATTATTGAAAAGGAATATCAGTCTAACTCATTTAATCAGCCTACTATACCCATCATACCCGAGACTCCTTCCCTTGATCTCAACTAAATACCTGAGACACACAATCCTGAAACCAATGCAAATACCACTCTACCTGAGACCACTCAGGAGGAACAAGGAGAGAAGTTCAAAGTTTACTCAAGAAAGCATCATACTCAAAAGAAGATAAAGCAAAGCCAATCATCAGCCCCAAAGTCATATAGTAATACTCAAGGTAACTCTAGTACCCACCCTAATGATGATCTTGAATTACCTACTGCTAAAAGAAAAGGGACTAAGACTTGTACTAAGTATCCAATTGCAAGTTTTGTGACATATGACAGACTGTCTCCTTCTTATTAAGCCTTCATTTCAAGCTTAAATGATATATTTATTCCTTAAAGTATCCAAGAAGCTCTAAAATACCCTGAGTGGAAGAAAGCTGCGCAAGAAGAAATTCAAACACTTGAAAAGAATGGTAATTGGAAAATCACAGAACTTCTTTAAGGGAAATAGCCAGTGGAATGCAAGTGGCTATTCAATGTTAAGTATAAGGCAAATGGTAGTATCGATAGGTACAAAGCCAGACTTGTCGGAAAAGGCTTTACTCAAACCTATAGTATAGACTACTAGGAAACATTTACTCTAGTTAAAAAATTAAATACTGTTCGTGTTCTCCTCTCTTTGGCAGCAAATTTAGATTTACCTCTCTATTAATTAGATGTCATGAATGCTTTCCTCAATGATGACTTAGAAGATGAAGTCTATATGGAAATACCTCCAGGACTTGAAACCTCAAGGGACATCAATTATGTGTGCAGATTAAGAAAGTCGTTATATGGACTTAAACAATCTCTAAGGGCTTGGTTTGATAGGTTTACTATGGCAGTGAAGTACGGGTACTCCCAAGGACAATCAGACTATACCTTGTTTATTAAAAAGTCCCCTGAAGGTATAACTATCCTTATTGTTTATGTAGATGACATTATCATAACTGGAGATCATGTGGAGGAAATAAATCAATTAAAAGGACTCTATCTTCTCAAGGGTTTGGCTTCGAGATGATTGGTAATGCTAAAGAAAGTGAAGGACTCTACCTTCTCAAGGGTGATGATCAAGCTTCAGATAGCTATTGTGATACTAATCACATTGTTAGGACAAATAATGATAGTAATGTCATGTTATGGCACTTTAGGTTGGAACATTCAAATTTTATGTACCTTGGGAAATTGTTTCCCAGTTTATTCAATAATAATGCAAGTTTTTTTTGGTGTGATATTTGTCAAATCTCCAAACATACTCCAGTACCTATCCAGGTCAACCATACAAACCCACTAATCCATTTTCCATGATACACATTGATATTTGGGGACCATCATGGTGAATAACATTTCAAGGGCATGGTGGTTCATATCCTTTGTTGATGATCACCCTAGAATCACTTGGAAAAATCAGAAGCTAGACCTATAATTCAAAATTTTCACTCCATGATTCAAACCCAATTTAAGAAAAAAATCCAAATCCTTAGAACTGATAATAGGAAGGAATACTTTCACTTTATCCTTAGAAATTATTTGCTGGAAAATGGAATTGTTCATCACACCTCTTGCATCAATACCCCCTAACAAAATAGGATATTTGAGAGAAAGAACCGTCATCTTCTTGAAGTCACTCGTTCCATTATGCTCACTCACGATGTTCCTAAACATTTCTAGGGGGATGTTGTTCTTACTGAAGCCTACTTAATAAACCAAATTCCTTCAAGAGTTCTTCATTTCCAAACTCCTTATCACTGCCTTACCCAATTTTTTCCCAACATTAAAATCTTCTCATCCTTACCTCCAAAAATCTTTGGGTGTACCTCATTTATTAACATTCCACCTTATAAAATGAGTAAACTAGATCCCACTGCCAATAAATGTATCTTTCTCGAATACTTACCTCACCAAAAAGGGTACAAATGCTACTTTCAACCCACTCACAAATTCTACAATACCATGGATGTCACCTTCTTTGAAAATAAACTATTTTGCCCTAAGACTACTATTCAGGGGGAGAGAAACACATCAATTCAATTAGAATACCAACCTTGGCAGACTAACTCTTCCATTACTCATACCAAACCAAGTAACAATAATTCCCAACCTATTCTACCTATTTTACCTGAGACCATGACCATTGATCCTAAGACCATTGTTCCCAAGACCATGAACGAATATGATCTCAACTCAAACATACCTCATGATTGTTTACTCAAGAAATCACAAGACACCAAGGGAGGAACATCATTGCCAAGAGTCAGCCCCTTTGTTAAATTTTATGACTAAAGGTAATAATAGCTTTCATTCTATCTCTTCATCTAAAGATAATCTTGATTTACCTATTGCTCAAAGGAAAGGTACCGGAACTTGTACTTGATATCCAATTACTAATTTTGTGAAAAATGAGAGACTATCATCTTCTTATTAGGCCTTTACTTCAAGTTTATCTGATGTCACTATTCCTCACTACATACAAGAAGTATTGAAACATTCTAAGTGGAGGAAAGTAGTTCAAGATGAAATTCAAGCTCTTGAAAAGAATGGCACCTAGGAACTTACTAAACTTCCACATGAAAAGCAATTAGTAGGATGTAAATGGATATTTATTATCAAGTACAAGGCATACGGTAGCATTGAAAGATATAAGGCAAGGCTTAGGGTAAAAGGCTTTAATTAGACTTATGGAATTCACTACTAAGAAACATTTTCCCTAATTGCAAAGCTAAACACTATCTAGGTACTTATTTCCTTGGCTACCAATTTAGGTTGGCCACTTCATCAACTAGACGTCAAAAATGCTTTTCTAAATGGTGACTTAGAAGATAAAGCATATATGGAAATTCCTCCTGGTCTTGAGAATTCAAATAACAGTAATTGTGTGTACATATTAAAGAAATCATCGTATGGCCTTAAACAATCTCTTAGGGCTTGGTTTGATCGATTCATCATAGCTGTCAAGAAACATGGATACAAGAAAAGAAATCATTATATGGCCTTAAACTTGCAATTCTTATTTTTTATGCAGATGCCACTATTCTAACTGGGGATGATATTGAAGAGTTGGTGTGGAATTATTCTGGAAATCCCACATTAACTGAGGGATTAATTAGAGAATGAATCCAGATTATTTGTTGAGCTGTCTAGAGGATTTTATGCCTTTAATAAGAGGATTTTGTACATATGTTATAGCTGTATTTATTTCCTATTTTTTAGGAGTAGAATTAGGGATCAATGTTTCTTTCCTTTCTTGTATTTATGTTGTACGATATATAGATCCTAGCTTGTACAAAATTCAAATCAATGAAATACAAATTTCATTTCCACTCATATGGTACCAAAGCCAACTCTCTGATCTTCTTCTGAAACTGCCAATGACGAAAACCACCACTGACAACCAGGAATTGATGACTTTTTGAACTATGAGCAATGAGTTTGAAGTCACTCCTACCACTGGATCCAACACTCCAGATAACCCTTCCTTTCATCTCACAGTCGATAAGTTGAATGGAAGAAATTACAGAGAGTGGGCACAATCTATCAAAGTCATAATCAACAAGAAAGGGGAATTAAGATACCTTCTCGATGACATAAAGCAACCTCCATCAACAAATGCTACCTCCCTACAAAAATGGAAGTCCGAGAACTCCATGGTTACATCATGGCTGATTAATTCTATGAACCCAGCCATTAGCAAGACCTACCTCTTTCTACCCCAACAAAAGAAATTTGGGACGCCGCTAAGGAGACTTACTCATATGCTAAAAATACATCTTTTGAGTTTGAAACTAAAACCAAGCTTTAGCATCTTACTACATGGAAATGACATCTTTGTGGCAAGAACTGGATCTTAGCTCCGAGGAGAAGTCAGATTGCTCAGGTGATAGTGTCAGGTATAAGGAAAAACTTGAGAATGAACATGCGTTTGAGTTTTTTGTGGGGTTTTATAGGAGCTTAGATGATGTGAGGGGAAGAATCCTTGGAACACGCCCTTTACCATCTACCAAAGAGGTATTTTCTGAGGTGAAGAGAGAAAAAAAATAAAAGAAAGGTGATGTTAAAGGAGAACACACCTACTGATGCTCCCTCTACAGAATTATCTGCTATGGTGTCTAAAGGTACCTCTACTGGATCAACCTCTAAACCACAATGGGGACGTGCATGGTGTTACCATTGTAGAAAGCTAGGCCATACCAAGGAAACATGTTGGGAGATCCAAGGGAAACCTCCTTATTGGAAACCAAAACAAAATAATAGAAATAGAATATACCATACTACTGTTGAATCATAGGCTGAGAAGTCACCAGTTGAGAAATGGAATAATTCCAATTCTATCAATGCCTTTAACCCAGCTCAATTAGAACAACTATATAAGATGTTCTCCAGCCTTGGTCAACCCTCTGGCCAGTCCTCAAATAATGCACCATCTTCCTCTTAAGCCCACAAAGGTAATTTCCTACAAGCTCTAAACATAACATCTCAATCAACACTCAATGGATCATTGATTCTAGTGCCTCAGACCATATAACTGTTGCCTATAACCTTTGCTCATCATATTCTCCTTCTGCTGGAAACTTAAAATTAAAAATGGATGATGGTACTTTCTCACCAGTTGCAGGGAAAAGAAGTATCAAAATTTTTGATTCTATAATTTTAGAATTTGTCCTTCATGTGCCTAAATTATCATGTAACTTGCTTTCCATTATTCAATTAATCAAGACCTCTAACTACTTTGCTAAATTTACATTCCCTCACTGTGTTTTTTAGGAGCTTTCATTAAGGAAGACGATTGGCAGTGCTAGGGAGTGTGATGGGCTCTACTAATTTGAAGAGGATAACTTAAGGAAACCTTGCTAAATTATAGTTTGTAATTCTACTTCTAAGAATAATGAAATAATGTTATGGCACCATAGAATAAGCCACCCAAATCTTTAGTATTTAGCACATATGTTTCCTTCAATTTGTCAAATAAAACTTCCTTTGAATGTGAATTTTGTGCGTTTGCAAAACATCTGCATACTTTTTTCCATAAACACTACTATAAACCCACTAATCCTTTCACCATGATAGACAGTGACTTATGGGGGCTTTCTAGAGTCCCTAATCATACTTACTTAAAGTGGTTTATTACCTTCATAGATGACCACACTAGACTTTGTTGGGTTTATCTTTTGAAAGATAAGTCTGATGTCTTATTTGTTTTCACTCAGTGATCCAAACTCAGTTTCAAACTCAAATTCAAATACTTCATCCAGATAATGGTACTGAGTACTTTAACAAAATGTTAGGCAATTACCTTCAAAAAAATGGCATCATTCACTAAAGTTCATGTGTTGATACACTCCAACAAAATGGGGTGGCTGAGCGTAAAAATAGATACCCATTAGAAGTTGCTCGGGCCATGTTGTTCACTACCAATTTGCCTAAAATGTTCTAAGGAGATGCTGTTTGTTAGTATGTAAGGTTATAAGTGTCTTATCCTATTTGTAAGGGTAACCTTGTCTATTCTTATTATTAGTCTATTCTATATATATATATATTATTGTGCCAACCCTAAATGAGGTCTCTGGCATTTCAAACTCTCTCCCGTTACTCCTTCCCTCTCTTCTGCCCCTCTTCTTTTTCTCAATGCTTACATGGTATCAGAGCATGGGTAGGTACTGACCCATCCAGCTAAACTCAGTTTTCTTCTCCCTCGTTCCTCTTCTCTGAAGGTGCACTACAGTTACGCGCATTGGTATGCAGTGTGTGCGTAGATGGCCGTTACCCATTGGTTCCAGTTTTGACCACCAAGTAGAGATGCCGACGGTTGAGGATGGTGCAGAAGGGGTGGTCGGCGATGTCTATGCTCACCGGAGGTCCAGGGTTACCGGTTGGTGACTAGACTTGCTGAAAAAAGCCAGTTTCGCATGTGTACGGATCGATTCCTCAGGTTCTTGTTATCTGGTTTGAGCAATTCTGAATTTGTGGGATTATTCAGGGCACTTGGTTGAACATTTCTACAATTTTAGTTTTCT
>JASKGM010072707.1:0-15821 GCA_034509205.1 Ceratonia siliqua
TTTTATTATTTTTAAAAATAATTTTTGAAAACAACTCTAAAAAATAGTTTTATAGAACAAAAAAATAAAAACTTGTTCGGGTAAAAATATTTTTCATCAGTTGCTTTTTGTATTTTTTAGAAAACAGATGAAGAAAACAAGTCAAAATACAAAAAAATTATTTTTATTTATTTTTTCTAATTACTGTTTTCAGAAATAGTTTTTAAAAACAACTGATGAAAACAGTCACCCAAACGAGTCTTTTTAATCTCGCAGAACAAAAAATTGTTTTTAAAAATTCTTCCAAACAGGGCATAAATCACCAACCAAACTTTGTATAATTTGGTTAAGACACTATTTAACCGAATCGTCTAAGGCTTGGTTTAATTATATTTTTTCTCGGTTCAATATGATTTGGGCAGGTTGACAGTTCAACTCGTCCGATTACATGCCCGTAAATCATTCTTCAACTATAATAGTATACAAATTATCAAAAACAATTAGTCTCTACATTTTTAACTTTATCAATTTTTTTATAATACAAAAAAATCCTTATAATTTTATTAGCTTATATTCAATTAACAGAAGGTAACAGTAGAAATTAAATAAATAATAAATAATACTTTACTATCTCAATTACAAAACAAAATAGTTATAGAGATTAAATCGAAAATTCTAAACTAAAAAGACCAAAAATTAAAATTTTGGTGTATTAAAAAATAAAAAATGAATGATTCATTTTTAATTTATTGATAATAAATTAATGTTTAAAATACTTAAAGGAATAACATAACATCACATTATATGTAATAAAAGTTGGTTATAGGTGTCATAATTGTAGAAAATTAGTTATATGCGCCGAAATTGCATCATATATACACTTTAAAATTGCACCAAGTATACTCTCTAATTCAATACTCTTTTAATTATTTTTAAATATTGTTAATTACCTGAACTTTTAGTGGTTATTATATGCAAGCTATATACCACACAGAATTAGTTTATCATAGCTCTGTATGCGTGAACGATTTAGAAACTAGCACTGAGATGGCTAGAAATTTATAATACCCGGATGATGAAAAAAAGGGAGTCTAAAAGCTAATTTATGCCGACGCTACATAAAAGATGAGTTCAGAGGAATACTGCTGCACGTTTCTATACTGATAAAATGCATATTTTGCGAACATTTAGGGCATTTGCTTCAATTAGTTCTCGAATGAAGTTTCTCATAAGGAGATTAAGACCCTGTTTCTGCTAGGAATGGGATTAATGAAATTTCTCTAGTACAAAAGAATAAAACTTTGATAATGAGATTGAGCAGAGCTGTAGAGAAATCAACTTAGTTCTGCACTCTGTAGTTTTCTTCTAGACTTCCCTCCTTGAGTACAAATTTAAACCGCAAATCAGATTTTGTTTTTTGGTTTATCTATCAAGTATGAATTTGATCTACTGTAGCGCACACGCCATACCCAATTCCATTCTTATACAACTAAATTAGTATCTTTATTTGACATACTATTGGCACATGTAACACATAACAGAGGAAAATCAGAAAGCAGCAGTTTAAATTAAGACTCTTAAGCAGGACCAAATGTATCATAGCCGAAGATCCAAGTCAAGCTCATTTACATCCGATGCTTGCTTTGGCAAATCCACCCGAAAGCTTCCTGGCCAAATCACATCCATGGCTTGTTCTAGCATAGGGGGTGTCCATGCCATTTCAAACCCAGAATTGGCATCACCAAATCGAGCAACCCTACCACACCCTTCTCTGCTTGGCTTGTGCACAAGCGAGTGGGGCTGGACACCCAGTGACCGAGCTGCCATAGAAGTGTAAGGAAACCCCTTTGTAGCCATCATCATCTTAAGAGATTGGTACCTTCTGGCTGCTGCTCTTTCCCTCTTGTGCGCATTCTGGTGACCACCTAAGGCTTGTGAACTGTAAAATTTTCTCATGCAGAAATTGCATGAGAATAACTTATTGTTAGGTTTTGATTGGGGATCTGGGTTTCGATCATCTGCCAGAGGCATGTCTCCGTTGAGTCCTAAACTCAACCATTCTCCTAAGTAATTCTCTTCTGTCACACTTTCAAAGTTGCCATCTGTCTTTGATCCACCTTCTACATCTTGTTTGTTGATTGATTTCTCATCTGCTTCCTCGTCTCTGCAGAAATTCATAACACCGCCTCTTTCGAATCAGAATGATGTGTGAGACACGTATGAGGTATAGCAACTGGGGGTGTTTGCTCTTAAATTAAGAATAACAAGAGAAGGAAGGATGATGGAGTGTAAAGGATAGCAAGTGGTAGTGATAGCTGAATATTATTTAGTAAAATGTTAAGTTATAATCTCAGCCATATTCTGTGTTCCCATCGAGTGATGCATGTACTTTTGAGGGGGACAGTGCTAATGTCATCTTTTGGTGTTGGCAATTTATGTCTTCAGATTCCTACTTGTCTTAACCTTTACACTTCTTATATCATTTAAATGGTTCTGAATGGATGGATTAAGAATAGACCCTTAAACTTTTGAAGTGCCATGTATTGCCATGTATTGTTATATGTGCATTTTACTTTTATACTTCACGTGTCATTCAAACTAACGAACAATATCTGCTGGAATCGTTGTGGTTAAAAAAGATAATGCTTTAGTAAACGATATAAGTACATACACATTGGAGTACTTCGTCATAATTTCTAACCAACGGGACTTTTACCCCATTCTGCAGTTATAGGCTCCCATACTGTTTAGTGCTAAGGTAGATATTACTATCAATTGGTCTTGGTCTTTCAGGAGCCACTAATTTGATATGGAAAATACCATGTTTTTATATAGGCTACAAGTAGCACAAACGGAGAGACATTGGTTTTAAATGCAAACATATATACTACGACTACCAGCATTAGTATCTTGGTACCGTGAAAGTTGGATCAGCCGAATTAGGAAATCACCAATTTGCTAAAGATAGTAGATCGAGTGGACGCTGGTTCTGCACAATCTTTATTTTTTATTGTATGATAATGCAATCCTCTTATTCTGGCCATTTAAGGAGGGCTAGAAACTGTCAATAATGGTGAGATTAAGTTAAGGGAAAAGATAAGATATTTAAGTTTTTTATTCAGTTTCTCTCTATACATGGTGGTTGTGTCCTTGCATGACATTGTTGGGCTAGGTATATGTACAGTAAGAGCATTTAGAGCCACTCGTCCTTATTTTTAAATTCAGGAATTTCCTGTGTTTGTGTTCTTACAAAAGTTTATAATTTACCCGTAATGGTTATGGGACGATGATGAAACAGTTGTGATGCTGAAGCTACATTTAGATAAAATAATTGAGGTGTTGTATTGATGAGTCGGAAGTTGCACCCTAGACATGTCTTGTCTAGTTGGAATAACTAGAATTTCAAAAATATTCGGAATACAAGCTTAAAAGGTTATGTCAGCTCTCTATCTAGAATGCTGAAATCTGCATCAGCTCAAAGCACAGCACCTTCTTTAACTTTTCATATGTGCCTTATGATTCAACAACACGTATAAAGTATTTTACCACTTCCTTTTAGGTGTGTAGAATATGTAATCAGCTGTCATTTAGAAGTAAACCAAGTCTTAAGCGATGGGGTTGGGAAATCATGAGATTTTATATTTGTTTAATGCTAAATTAGGAGACAATAGAAAGCCCAAACCCCTATAAACATCCGTTAGTTGCTCAAACTTCAGACGTTTCAAACTTTTGACGTAAGGTCAGGTTATCTAGTTGGTACTAAGGACTAATATTCGCATATTGAGTCAGAATCTCATCAACTTGACGCATTTTCTGATAAAGATCCAAGCAAGCAGGCAACAATTACTGGTGCTAAATCAGTAATGAGGAATCTCCCAAGTGAGCTTGGGTTCGCTAATTCTAATATATTCCTAGTGGTGATTATGTTGGTTTGGTTAAAACTGGAGGAATATGGGGCACTTTTTTGTTCATGTGTTCCACGTCGAGATAAAGCCCCAGTACTGCTTTGAGCATTTTTATTCCCGTGGATTAACTTGTCACAATGAAGTGAATGCTGCTACAAGTGTGGCCGCTCCTTAAAAGTTTTTCTTTTCCACTTTGATGTAACAAAATCCTTCAGTTACAAGCTGTTATACACCCATGCTGTTCTCAGGTATTCCAAAGATATGAAAACATCATAACCCTTGGCGCAAAAAATGTATGGTAAGTTTCAAGGGAGCTTTTAAGTTCCAACATTGAATAACTTTTGTTATAAATAACTTTTGGGTATTTTTATTTTCTTTTCACTAAATTTACACTACTTTTACGTTTCTTTTCATGTATAACATTTTTTTACAAAAATTTACTTACATCATTCATTATTTTTTAGTAAATTAATAATGAATAAATAAGTATAAAAAGTGATGTAAAAACATCATTTCTCATGACTTTTTCCTCTTTGACCTGTTTTTTTATCACCATCACAACTCACAACTGCTCCACTTTGGTTATGACCATTATCAACTTCGAGAGTAGGCAAAATTGACAGCCTCAATCTTCTAGAAACAGCAAAATTTTATACTGAGGTTCCATTTTTCAAAAACAAAGTAAGGGCTTTCTTAGCACAGGCAAGACTTCAATTTTCTGGCCCAGAAATGCATTTTGCACTTCTAATCATGCAGACAAAGTGTCCAAACGAACCAAACTGTACTGAAGCCAACGTGCTTCATAATCATAACCCCCCAACTTCAAGGTACAAAATGATATCAGTCATATAATCCCGGGCAGCGACCCTAACAATAAAGTTACAGAAAGGGCTACAATACTTCGTAAAAGATTCCCTTGCGTGGGTCAGAATGCTGCCCAAAGTTCCGACACGGGCATCCCATTAGCAATTAAATTTGCGTCACATTAGTCTTGCTTCCCGTTGGCACACTTGATATTAGAGTTTAAAATTTGAATGAATCCAGACTTGAACGATAGTTTAGTTTGCTAAAGCATCTGAATTTGCCAGGTTCTAGACTGCTAGAGATGCAGAAGGTTATTTTCCGGAAATGGAAGCACCTTGGATCAACTTGCGCACGCCATTGTTCAATAGGTAACAAATTCATAAAATTAAAAACATGGAAGCCATTGAAAAAAGTGCTGATATCTGTTGAAGGCAATGGGCATTGCTACATTTAATCATTTATTACATTACTGCCCAGCATGGTTCACAGACCAAGCACACCAGCATCCAGTTGCAATTAATCTATTTAGTGCACGTGCAATCTTTTTAGGCAGCATCGTTTCAATGTTGTAGGCTGTACGATTTGAAGGAAAGAACGTGTAATTTTATGTGACAGATTAAATATGTTTACATGAATAATAATGATAATCACCTAATAATTTAACAGGTAATTAATAGTCAAATATTTTAAAAAATTTAATTTAAAATTATGAAAACTAAATTGGTACAATTAAAAAAAATTATGGTTAATTAAAAAAAAAGGTTAAAGTCGGGACCGTCAGGACAGGAACAGAGAGGTTTCTCATTTTTCGTTGAGAGCCAAAGCGAGATCAATGAACATAAATTATGGCGGCAGATATTTGAAAACCGGTAAAAACAAGGATGCCCTCGACAACTCTTTGCACCACCCCACCGTCACCACCGGCGACCAAACACCGATCATCTACCTCTTCACAGTCTCCTTCTTCCTCTGTTACCACCAGGTCCTCCGCCGCCGCGTCGTCAACCAGTCATTTTCCGCAAGTAGACAGGGTTGCCTTCCTAATCGACAGATCCAAATCCGTTAATCAGCTTCTCCAAATCCACGCTGCTCTTCTTCGCCATGGTCTGAACCACCACCCTATCTTGAATTTCAAGCTCCAACGCTCTTACTCCTCCTTCGGCCGCCTTGACTACTCTGTTGCCCTCTTCAAGCGCACTGACAACCCAAATGTCTTCTTATGGACTGCCATTATACACGGCCACACTCAATGCGGTCTTTCGGAGCAAGCCCTCTTGTATTACGCGCAAATGTTGACCCAGCTTGTCCAACCTAATGCCTTCACCTTCTCCTCTGTTCTTAGAGGCTGTTCGCTGGAAACTGGGAGATCCATCCACTCGCAAGTAATTAAATTCGGTTTCGATTCTGATCTGTATGTCACAACAGGGTTGCTTGATGCCTATGCCCGAGGGGGTGATGTTATGTCTGCAAAACAAATGTTTGATGTAATGCCTGAGAAGAGTTTGGTATCTTTGACGGCCATGCTTACCTGTTATGCAAAGCATGGACAGCTCCAGGAGGCTCGCCTATTATTCGAAGAAATGGAAGAGAAGGATGTGGTTTGTTGGAACGTGATGATTGACGGCTATGCTCAGCATGGGTTTCCAAAAGAATCTTTATTGCTTTTTAGGCAAATGTTAGCAGAAAAAATTAAGCCTAACGAAATCACAGTATTGTCTGTTCTCTCTTCTTGTGGGCAGCTTGGCGGTCTGGAGTCGGGTAGATGGCTCCATTCATTCATTGAGAATAATAGTATTCAGATCAATGTTCGTGTGGGTACTGCTTTGGTTGATATGTACTGCAAATGTGGTAGTTTGGACGATGCACGCAAGGTTTTTGATCATATGCTTGACAGGGATGTCGTAGCTTGGAATTCAATGATTATGGGATACGCCATTCACGGATTTAATGAAGAAGCTTTTCAGTTGTTTGACAAAATGCGTAGCATAGGACTCCAACCCACTGATATTACCTTTATTGCCATTTTAACTGCTTGTGGTCATTCTGGTTTGGTCAGCAAAGGCTGGATTATTTTCAATACAATGAAGAATGAATATAAGATTGAACCGAAGATTGAACATTTTGGATGTATGGTAAATCTACTTGGCCGGGCTGGGCATCTTCAAGAAGCGTACGACCTTGTCAGGAACATGAAGATTGATCCAGATCCTGTCCTATGGGGAACTTTGCTTTGGGCTTGTAGACTCCATAACAATGTTTCTCTGGGAGAGGAAATTGCAGAATCTCTTGTGAGCCATAATCTAGCAAGTTCGGGGACGTATATACTTCTTTCTAATATGTATGCTGCTGCTGACAACTGGGATGGTGTGGCAAAGGTGAGATCATTGATGAAAGACAGTGGAGTCGAGAAAGAGCCTGGCTGTAGCTTGATCGAAGTTGACAACAAGGTGCATGAATTTCTTGCTGGGGATTTAAGACACCCAAAGAGCAAAGAAATATATTTGATATTGGAGGAGATAAACTCTTGGCTTAAGGCTAACGGTTATACCCCTCAGACGGACGTCGTTTTACATGATTTGGGGAAGCGACAAAAGGAGCTTTCCCTCGAAGTCCACAGTGAGAAGCTTGCCATGGCTTTTGGGCTTATCAGTACCCGCCCTGGAACCACGATCAAGATCATAAAGAATCTCCGAGTGTGCTTGGATTGTCATGCTGTGATGAAGTTAATATCAAAGATGACCGAACGCAAAATTATAATGAGGGACCGGAACCGATTCCACCACTTTGAGAACGGGTCCTGTTCATGTGGGGATTACTGGTGACCCTAATTTATCCGTATCTCTTCTTTTTCCCTGGAAGAAGCACTAGTTGAGAAGTTTGCTGCCGTGGCTGATAACTTCATCGCAGCCTCAGTTATGCGCTTTAGACATGTACAGGTACTAAAATTTCTATAATTTACTGTTATTTGTTAATTTAAATATATGGTATGACCATCCCATTAATTCACATATCAGAAACGAAATTAAGGCTTCACTTGAACACAAAAAGGAGTGGTAGCGCCGAGACATGTTTGTCTCTAGCGCATTCCGCATCTTCCATCCTTTTTATCACCTTCACACTAATTCACTTCGTGTTCCTAAATAAAACTTAAAAAGCTAATTCTCTTTAGATTATGCTGCAATGGATGTAGCCATGAATTCTGATTGAAGTAGCCAGCCACTGAGAACGTAAATGAGTCTTAAACTATTTCATATAAATTTACAAGTAATTTGAAGTTCATGATTTTGTTTAAAGGTGCGAACATAGTAGAGGTACTAAAATTACAATTTATATCTCTTAAGTGAAATCTCTTAAGTGAGATGCTTAAAAAACTAAGTAGGGTTTTATACTCGTGGCTATTTGCCTAATATCTGCATCAGAGATTAGAAAAAATAGTAAGGGTGGACAAAATACATGTGAATGATGTATTTGTAAAATAAAAAGAATAATAATTTTTTTTTTGAAAAAATAGTTATATTATATGTATATACATATACATATATTGGTGAGTAGTCTCACCACTTTCATGATTGTATAGAGAAAACTGGAGAGATTGTCCAAATACCACTGATTAATTCACATAGACGTTGGCATAAAAAAAAAACCAGAAACTTCCTCTACGTACTGTGTTGTTCATCTGAGAGGATTTGGATATTGGTATCCAGGTTAAAATATGTACCAATTTGTTGATTTTCATTCATACCCCATCATTTTGTGTCCGAGTATTTTTCTGAAATTATGAGATCAATTTAATTATAAAGTATTATTTTAGTTTTTTTTTAAATACTCTAAATTTTCCTTACCCATCTTTTAACTATAAAAAAAAAAAAATTTAACTCTATTATCTTGTTAAATATTAGATATAGTTCCTTTTTTTAATAGTTATATCCCACCAACTTTAAAAAAATAAAAATGTGATTTTTTCTTATTGGGTGCATGGTTAATGTCAAATTAACACACAAATTCTTCAAATAAAAATGTAATAATAGTATAGATAAAGTGGTTTTTGACAAATAGATATTTTAAATATTTTTATTATTCAAATTTTTATTTATACAAAAAGTGGCAAGTGACTAATTGTGTATATACCAAAATGGTGTACTAAGGAAATACTAATGGCAAGAACCAAATTAAAAAAATTAAAATTATAAGGTTTTAATTTCTAACTTTAAATTATAAAAATTACATTATAGGAACCAACATAACAGTAATTAAACCAAAATTTTAAGAGATTAAAAAATTTTTAAATTATTTAAAGCACACTTAAATGTTAAAATACTTTTCAAAAAATTGGTGAAGAGGTTTAAAACCATCAGTAAATATCAAAGAATGTGAAGAAATTTAATAAATATTTAAAGCCCCGTAAAAAATTTAAAAATATTTATGAAAATTATAAAATGGTTAAGGGGTGGTAAATGTCAAAACGTTTAAGCTAAAATTAAAAAAAAAAAAAGAATTTATGAGAAACCTAAAGTGTAAACAAATTTCAAAAAATTATAAAAGAAGTTTTACATGCATAGAAGAGGTTTGAAACTTTAGTAATTTAAGACAATACCAAAAAGGTTTAAGAAATATTGGAAGCACCCAAGAAGTTAAAATATTTTTCATAAAAGTCATAAAAATTTGAGAGAATGTATAGAAGTTAAATTTTTTTTGAAATGCCCTAAAAGTTGAATTATATTTTAAAAATCATAGAAGGGGATTCTGAACAGACAAATGTGAAAAAAATTTCAAGAATATAAAAAACTTTTAACAAATATTTGAAGCCATTTAAAGTTGAAATTTTTTCAAATAATCATAGAGATGGTTTTACAATGACGGGAAATGTGAAAAACATTGGATAGAATATCAAGAAAATATTGAAAAATAGTTTAATCACCTTAAAGCTTGAAATATATTTCAAAATCCATTTGGTTAGGGTTTTAAAATGGTAGTTGTAAGTAAATACTTGATTTTGTTCGGTTGTCTCTTGAAATTTTGTATTTAATAAGTTTCTCTTAAAAAAAATAAATAATAAAAAAAATATAATTAATAAATAGGAAAAATGAGAATCGTAAAATATATTATGACAATTAAAAAAAGTTATAAAAAAAGAAAAGACAAAGACAAAAAAGAAAGAAAATCGTCCAAAGGCCATTTTTGGTGGTCTAACCCAATGCACAAAAATAGGAGGGTCCAGCTCACTCTATTCCCAAATCTCTCAGCCCACCATCTTAGCCCAGAAACACACTCAAACCGGTTCATTCCCTCAGTCCAATCCAATAACTCTGACCCATACCCATATCCACGAACAGGGTTCAACCCGGTTCACACCGAGATCTCCCCTAAAATCCCCAAATAAGCTTCTGAGTTCCTGTCATCCCCTTGCAGCCCCTGACGCGCTGAACCCATGCCTCTGCTCTTCTCCCTGCACTCCATCCCTTTGAAAACGCCTTTGCACCCCTCTCCCCATAAGGTTTCTTCCTTCACACATCCCTCTGAAACACAACCTATGACTTCACTCCCTACAATTCCTCTCCGCACAAGCAATCTCCCCCTGTAAGGTCCATTCTTTGTCCTCAGCAATCACCCACATCCACTCTCTCTGCGCACTAATAGCCTCGAATCCCTCTTTGCACCAATCTCACCAAATCATCCCACGCAACCTCATCTTTGCACAGCCCTGCTCTTCCACGCAGCCTCACCCTCACGCCATCGTGAAGCATACAGCACAAGACCTAGGCTCATGGGCGATAAATAGACGAAAACCGAGAGGTAGAAAAAAAAAGGATAAAAACTGTAGAAACTCACAGAAGAAGGGGACTTTCCAGTGAGCTTTCTGGAAATCAAAAGGAAAAAGGGATAAAAAGAGGAAGCCAAGAGTCCGAAGGCCAATATAGAGAAGGGTGTTGCAATTGAGGGATTTTGGGGTTTGCTTTTGGTCTGGCTAATGCATATCATCCTTGTCTGCTAACATTCAAGGTTTGGATTTTGATTCCATTTTAACATTGGGAATTTATGGGTCAAATTTAATTCATCTATATTCTGCCATTCCGTTTCTGTTTTGACGTGGGTGAATCTACTCTGGTATTCAGAATGTGATACAATATGAATATCTAATTGCTTCAGAATAGCTAGCATTCTAGAATAACGTTTGAATGATTATCCCATAGTCTGGTTTTGTTCATAAGGATATGTTATTCCTCATCCGCTGATTATTTTTTTGCAGACTAAATTGGACATAATTTTTTTTTTCATTAATGACTTAGGGAATTTGGTCATAATTTCTAAAAAAAATTTATAAGGCATGAATGAAAAAAAACTTCTTCGAGTTGAGGATGTAAATTGGGTTCCAGGGTCTCATTTGGTTCGTTTTCTAAACAAGGCTCCATAGGCCCATTGATTTATCTTCCAAGAAAGGTCCCAAAGCCTCATTTTAAAATACTAATGTATTATTCTCTAAAATTGGATTCAACAAGGTCCCTATCTCTAAAGTATATGATTCAAATGGGTTCCAATGACCCACGTAATCAGCTCATTATAGTAATCTAGTAGGTGGTGGGCCTAAGGCCCATGTTTCCTCTATACAAGGCTAAAATGAATTTAAGGAATCCATCCAAGATGATTTTCAAAATAAACTTCAAGGCCTCTCTAAATTAAGTTTTTGAAACGGGGTTTCAAAGGCTCATTATGAGAAAAAAAAAAGGGATTTCAAAAATTTCATTGAAATTAGGGGTTTAAAAGGCCAATCAAACATTTTTGTGGAGTTTAAAAGTCATTTTTCAAAATGTGAGTTTTGACCCCAATACTTTTTAAAATTTGTTTTGACCCAATACTTTTAAAATTTGAGTTTAGATCTCAATATTCTTAAAGAAATCACAGTTTGACCCCTAGTCTTTCAATAATTTTACCTTGACCCCCAATCTTTCAATAATCTCACTTTAACCCCTTATATTTTTACAATTTCATTTCGGACCCCACCATTTTAGTAATTACATTTTGGGCCTCTTATTTTTCAAAAGTGGTATTTCAGCTATACTTATTTTCCAAACCTTGTTTTGCCACATGGCTTTCATAAATTTTATTCTTACTCCAATGACTCAACATTTGAGGGACTTTCAGTAGAAGTTTATCTTCTCCGAAGTTCGTATTTTCTTGGACTTTCAGTGGAATCTCATTTTCCCAAAGTCCCAATTTTCACAGGTATTCAGTGGAAGCATGTTCTCTTCAATGTTATGATTTGTCATTCGAACTTTAAGTGAAAATTTAATTTTTCCTAAATGTCTTAACGTTTTTTCACTTAATCAATTTAATTAAACTTTTTTAAATTATGTTGACCTTGATCCCTTTCGAGATACGTAGGTACTTACTTGATAAGGTATGTCTAGTTATTTATTTCTCCATCTTTGTTCATTATTATTTTATTGATAAAAGGGGTAATCAAGATATAGTAAAATTATTAAGTACAAACAACTTAGGGATGGATGTTATGGGGTGCCTAACACCTTTCTCACACGTAATTAAACTCCCGAACCATTCCTCTAGTTTCAAGGGCCAGTTTCCTTTTTTTTTTTAAGGATCTAAATTATCTTGTTAATTAATTGGTGGCGACTCCCATTTTTTGTGTGTTTTTTCCTTACGCGCCCTAAAGTCATAAAACGATGACTTTTTCACCTGCCGTCACGTTATGACAGTAATAAATATAAAATATTTTTAAAACTTTGAATATCCTTGAAAAGTTGAAATATTTTTCACAAAGTTAGTGAAGGGTTTTGTAATCCCATTGATTGTTAAAAAAATTAAGAAAATATCAAAAATTTTTAAAAACTTTTGAAGCTTCCTTGTTAAAAATAAATTTAAAAATATTTGAAATGTTTATAAAGGTTGATATATTTTGAAAAAAAAATTATAAGTGGTATTAAAACAGACAATACTCCCTTTCGGATTTGGATCCCATGAAGTCAGGAGGTGACTTCATGGGATCTAGTTAGATCCTAACCGTCTAATACAAATTGAACGATCAGGATTTAATGAATATTTATTTTTTAATTTTTTATATAGCACATCTTTTGAGAAATTTTTTTTTATAAGAAAATACAATAGATCCTGGCCATCCAGTTTGTGCTGGATGGCCAAGATGCCTTCAAATGGACCCGGTGAAGTCAAGGCATGACTTCACCAGATCTAAATCCCTCCCTACCACTCCACTTATGCTCCCTTAGCATCCTAAAATGGGACCGCAAGGGAAGTTAAGATTTTTTAAAAAATATACTTTTATTTTTTTTAATTTTTAAATAATAATAAGTTAATTATAAATTAAAAAAATTAAAACAAAGCATACATTAAAAAAAATTAACAAAATATTTCAAAATATCTTAAAAAATTTCAAAAAAAATACTATAAATAAAAAACAAAAAAAATTATAGACAAAAAAAAATTAACAAAAAAAAATAAAAAATGATGAAAAAAATTGAAAGAAAATGAGAGAACAGTAGCTTAGACCCATTTTTAAAAAGTAAAAAATTTTAGGTTAAATCACTTAATTGGTCTCTTTTATTTAAGCTAAAATTTAATTAACCACCTGTCACTACATGTATAATTTGCGTTTTATAATTTTATTAAGTTTTTAAATAAGTCCCTTAAAAGTTTATAATTGATCCTTATGGTTTTATTTCATTATCCCTAAATCTTATATTTTAAATCTTAAACTTTAAAATATTAATTTCTAAACTAAGTTCTAAATTCTAAATCTTAAACTCTAAAAATACTAAGTTATAAACATTAAATCCTAACTTTTAAATTCTAAATTATAAACCCTAAAATCTACTTAAAAAAAAGTAAGGCGTTTACTACCCTACTCTTGAGTATTAAATTAAAGAAACTACATTAAATTTTGGCTTAAATTATAGGAACCAACTTGGTAATTAAGCCAAAATTTTTAAGAGATCCAAGAAATTTAGAAGTTATTTGAACCACACTTTAATGTTAAAATTCTTTTCAAAAATTTGTAGAAAGAGGTTTTAAAACATGGGTAAATGTCAAAACAACTTAAGAGAATGACAAATTTTTTTTTAAACAATATTTAAAGCCCAATAATTTTTTTCTAAAAAATATTTATGAAAATTATCAAATGACTAAAGGGTGGTAAATGACTAAATGTCAAAACTTTTAAAAGAAAATCAAACATTTTTGAAAGAAAAAGAATTTGAAAGGGCCTACAGTTAGAAACGCTTTTCAGAAAATTATGGAAGGGAGTTTCGAAATGCCAAGAAGAGTCGAAAGTTTCAAGAGAATGTCATAAAAGTTTAAAAAATATTTGAAGCAAGCCTAAATATTTTCAAAATAGGATACAAGGAGTTTTAAAACGCAGGTAAATGTCAAACAGTTTTTGGGAATGTCAATAAACATTTTCAAAATATTTTAAAGGCTATAAAAGTTCAAAGTTTTTAAAAAAATTTATAAAAGAAGTTTTAAGACCCTGATAAATGTCAAAACACTTTAGGAGAATATAAAAAGATTAAAAAATATATTAGAAGAATTCCTAATAGTTGAAATAGTTTTTTAAAAATTATAAAAAGAGTTTAAAAATGCTAGTAAATGTCACAAAATCTTAAGAGAATATCAGTAAAATAAAATAAAAATATTTGAAACACTCATAAAAGTTGAAATATTGATAAAGATAAAAAAGGGGTTATAAAACGCAAATAAATATAAAAAAGGTTCAGAAAATATTTGAACTGCCGGTTTGAAAATATTTTTCATGAATTATACAAGGGGTTTAAAATGCCAGTAAAGGCAACAAGTTTAGAGTATTCAAATAAATTTGAAAAATTACTTGATGTTTCCCCAAATGTTAAAACAATTTTCAAAAAATTATAGAATGGGTTGGTTGAAAAAAAGCTCATAAATGTAAAAATAATTTAGAAAATATTTTAAGCTTACTTAAAGGCAATATGCTTTTTCAAAAGTTTATTGAAGTTTTTTCTTTTTGGTACATAGAAGGAATTTTAAAACAAGGATAAATGTGAAATCATTTTAAGAGAAAATGATGAAGTTTTAAAAAAATATATATTTGAAATGCCCTTAAAGGTTGAATTATTTTTCAAAAATTAGATTAGGGGTTTTAAGCCACTGATAAATTTAAGAAGTTTAAATAAAAAAATCAAAATACACAGTTAAAATACTTTCTAAAATACTTTCTAAAATCAAGACAATTTTAAACACATGGAAAATAAAATATTTTTCAAAAAGTTATAGAAGAGAATTTAGGAAATTTTTTAAGAGAATATGAAGAAACTTTAAAAAATATTGAAAGGAACCTAGAGGTTGAAATACTTTTCATAGAACTATAGAAGGAAACCACATATAAAAGTCAAACAAACTTTGAGAGAATGTCAAAAGATTTAAAAATATTTGAAATACCCCTAAATTTGAAATATATTTAAAAAAATTATAGATGGAAAAGTAAGCAAAAAAATAGATACTAACCAGGGTTTGGTTTCCAAATTCCAATTGTTCTTGAACGCATTGATTGGAGTGTCTGTCCCTTCATCTCCATGTCCCTGAAAAATAAAATAAATAAAATACATAAATAACAAGTATGAAAAATGCTTGAGAATAAAATTTTCTCACTATATCATGTTGAATTAAGATTAGAAAGAGAAAACAAGGTTTGAAATTTGTAGTAGACCTGGCCAAAGCTCAATAGCAAAGGGCCCAACAACCAGGCCCACTGGACCAGTCAAACACCAGCCTATAAATACACTCATCAGGTATGACTAAGACACGAATTCTAAGCTCGGACATAACTAACTTTGGCATCAGAGTGTAATAATCGCGCACAAGTCCCTTGTTTACTTGTCTACAGGATCGACCTCGTTGGACCAACCCGACCTCAACATCTCAGGATCGAGACGTCGAAAGAACTGTTTCCCCAATCCTCCACGGACAGGTGTTCTTTCAAGGTCGGCATCAGCTTTGCTCCGAAGCATGAATTAAGGGAGTGAAAGAACTGTTTCCCCAATCCTCCATGGACAGATGTTCTTTCAAGGTCGGCATCAGCTCTGCTCCGAAGCATGAATTAAGGGAGCGGATATCTTTGCTCACCCAATCAAA
>JASKGM010072718.1:0-13227 GCA_034509205.1 Ceratonia siliqua
TGGACGCTGTGGGGTGCCTAACACCTTCCCCACACGTATTTAGACTCCCGAATCCATCCTTTGGTTTTCATGGGCCAATTTTTGGTTTTTTTAAGGATCCCAATTATCCTTATAATTAATTGGTGGCGACTCCAATATTTATCTCTGTATTTTCCCTTTTATCGCCATTAGGGTCACGACGGTGGTATTTTTCCCATCCGTCACGTTGTGACATAGGTGCACCTTTGTTTTTTGTGATGTATCTTTCGTTGTCATTAAACTTGTTCATGGAGCAAGCCAAGTTGGGTTAGACATAAGCTTATTGAGTTTTATGTGTGTGCGCTTAGACTCAAGTCTAAATCTATCTTAAATTTGGCCTATATTCATAAGTTAGGCTTTGATAAAAAAAAAATTCAGCATTTTATTGTAGTAGATTGAAAAAGTACCATTTTCTATAATTTTCAAATTGAATAATCTGAAAGCGAGCCTCATAACGTAACTAGGCTCTAATGAAATGTTAAGTAGTCTTGAATTTGCATCCCTTTTATCACTATTCATAAAGAAATTGTCTTCCTCAAGAATTTAAAAGTCAAACCCATCATTCCACAACATTTCCAAGCTACCCAACGTTTCTACTAGTTCTACCAAATGTAATTGATCAAAGTTTCTTCCTCTCCATAACTACTTAACCTTTGTAGCCTTATTTTTACTTTTTCATTAAGAAAATCTCAGGGAATGATACCTTAAAGTCATTTTTAAATGTTGAATTATCAAAGGATTTCCCATACCCTGAAAATTCCAAACGAGCACTTCCATTAATTACTCCAGGGCCATTTGTGGTTGTCTACCTCTATCATTTTAGCAACTCTGACAACCCTTCTTTGCATACATTTTCCTCCATCAATCTCTTAGAAGAAAGATGCATAAGTCCATGCTCTTCATTACTCGACCAGGTCAACTTGAACTATTTAACTTAAGGTTGTTCATGGATAGAGGCATCAAAGGCTTTCTTCTAGTTTTTTTTTTTTTTTTATATTAGTTCATTGCACAATGGTGGAATTTTTCTTGGGCATTTACAAGTGAAAGATAAGTGTACCAAGAAGGGGTAAATTGGTATACCTTAATATTATGATACTTAAACCAACGTATGAAATATAATTCCTCATGAGTGATATGCAATTTTTGAATGATGGTGTAGTGTAGAGAACAATAGTGCACAAATGGGTAACATAGTGGCAATGATGTGGGGATCAAATATGATAAGTTTTAAGTAATTAGTTAATTAAAACTTATTCAGTTAACTGGAAATACAGAGCAAGATTAATTTTCACACATAAACTAAATTGAAACAAAGAAGGATCAAATAAGAAGATAGACATAGTATTTATTTTGGTTCAGCCCTTAAAGAATGGGGCATTCATCTAGTCCCCTTGACTCCTAAAATTTTTTTTCTATTTCAAATCATATTATGTAGTTAGTTTCCTTACTCACAGTAACAAATGGTTTCTTTGGTCACCACAAACAATTTAGTTTTGATGCAATCACTAACAACATTTACAAGATGGTTTTCACTGGCTTACCACCAACAATCACATACAATGAAATTTTAGCAAGGGTATTAAACTCTCTCAACAGAGTGGAATAATCATAAGTCTATGCTCACACTGTTTACTCAGAGAACGGCCCTATAACATTAGGAAACCAGAGATAAGGAGGAAGTGCAAATGATAACTTAACATTTTTTTTGTCGAGTTGCTACTAGTTTCCTTCGAAGAAAGCTCTCTTTAAAGGTCTGGAATTCTAGCCATTGAGGAGCATCTTCAAGCTGAGTATTTTCCTTTCTTGTTGCTTGTCTTCTTCTAACTTTGGGATCTTGTTCTTCAGCCATGAATCTCAGTATTTCCTTTCTCGTTTTTTCCCTTTTTCTTGCATACATCATATTTGATTCATACGAGCCTTAGATCCCGAGTTTTCCTTCCTAGTTTTGACATATAAAAGCTCTTATATTGAAGTTATTCCCTCTAATTTTGTTCTTTCCTTCATAGTATTAGTCTCGATCATTTTTCCCTTCATCAGAGTTTGACTTTCCTTTATTTGTTGATGGATACAGGCTGTAACTGAGAGATACAGGTTATAACAGAGAGATACAGGCTAACTTGTCTTCTAATTCTTTTTCTCCTTGATTGCCTCAACGTGCCTTTTCCTTTTCTGACCGTCACATCTCCCATAGTATCTCTATTACATGAAAAAAAATAAATCAGTGTAATAATGTGCTTTTAAGAAGGGTATATAAGATATTTGTATTTATGGTTTGTCATTATTAAAACCAATTTAATATTCAAGAATGAAACCTTTTGAGGCCAACAGCAGTGGCAAATCTATGTGGAAAAAGGCGAACTTCTTTTTATTTATTTATTAATATATATATATATATATATATATAATTTTGTCCCTATGAAAATTTAGAAATCATCCTCTACCTCTCTGGTTAGTTTTACCTAGAGGTGTACATAATATACCTAGCCTAATTTATTAAGTTTAATATTCATATCTAACTAGAAAATATCACAAGTTATTGTAATAATTAATAAATGAGAGCTTAAGTTGCCCAATAGGCCGATACCCAACCCAACCCAAGTTAATAACTTACCCAATAAGCCAATACCCAACAAGTAACATCTGAGACTCTGAGTTACAAACTTACAATCTCTCGGCCTCTCGGCTCTCCCTTACTCCCCCAATCTCTTTAAAGTCTAGACCGAGACTCTTGTAGTGTTTTGAATTTATCTTTAACTTGCACTTGATGAAGATTATATTAGAAATTACTATTTAGTTGCCTTAAGCACTACAAAGAAGTGATCAAGACATTGTAAATGCTATAGCATTAGTTAGAGTATGCAATAAAAGATTGCAAAGCATGAGAGATAATGGGCATACTTTACTAAATGAAGTATCATTGTTTTGTGAGAAGAAAAATTTTGAGTACTTCAAATATGGATGATGCCCTCGTCACATAAGGAAGATCAAAGCGTAAAGTTCCAAAGATTTCAAATTTGCATCACTTTCAAGTTAAGTTATTCTATCATGTGATTGATAGACGACTTCAAAAGCTTAACAATAGATTTACAGAGGTGAACATTGAATTAGTAAGCTTAAGTCCAAGAGATTCATTTTTTGTATTTGATAAGGAGAAGTTAATTCGTTTGGCTAAGTTTTATCCATCATAATTTTCTTCTGTGAAGCTTCTGGTGCTTGATTGTAAACTTGAAGCCTCTATCATTGATGTTCGTTATGATCAATTTTTAAAGTTAAATAGAATTAATGATCTTTCAGCAATTTTGGTGAAAAATAGAAAGCATATTGTGTATCCAATGGCATATTTACTTCTGAAGTTAGCTGTGATTTTGCTTGTAACAACTATAACCGTTGAAGTATATTTATTTGCAATGGATTTTGTGAAGAAAGGATTGCACAATCGTATAGGAGATGAATAGTTAAATGATTGTTTGGCCACATACATAGAGATATATTTTTGAGAGTGTTGAAACGAAAAAAAATATATAACATTTTCAAAAATATGAAACCACATAGAGAACAATTGTAATTTGTAAAAGCTGAGGTGTCTTGTGTTTTTTGGCAATGAGAATGATGAGATTATATATTTTGTATGAGTGAAATTGAGTGTAATTGGAGATTTAGTGCAAGTGACAACTACTTTTATAGTCTCCTATTTTTAGCTTAATGAATTGCCACCATTACCTAAACTTCTTAGATTCGTTAGTGGCTAACAACATGAGTAATACCATGTGTGAAGGGGTATTTTTTAGTTTGTGGCCTCATCTTCGTTGAGTGAAAACTCGTTAACATTGTTTATATAAATACGAGTCCTGCCTTCGGTGGGATGTTGAGAAGCACCTCAGCTAACACTCCCTTCCTTCTTACTTCCATAGAAGTAACTCCAAAGGTGCACTGTGTGCATTGTCCTTTGTTCTTCCACCCTCTATCTCAATTCGAACACCTTTCTGCCTCACTTCCTTTTTTGAACTTCCCCTGGCTACTTTATGCCCATCAACTGGCACATCCTTGTCCACTTCTTTCTTTCATCAAGCTTCTCTTTTATAGTAAATGATACTAGTTTGGATAGCATATGATATACAAAGCTTAGTCTTCGAACTCCACTTGTCTTACACTCTTTTGTAAATACATGGTGAGAGCCTATTTTCACATCCTCCTTCCCATACTTTAGCCAAGCTGAGTTAACTGTAGCCAAGCATCTAAGTTCTTAAACTATCATGGTCTATTTAAATCTTCTTGAATGGCTTTCTCACATCCACCCTCTTCATAACCCACTATGGCAAAATTGTAGTAAAATCGGGGTGTTTTCTCTATCGAAAATCAATAAAAAATATGCCATCTTGTTTGATCCGAAAGTTGACACATTTTCATATAGTTGTGCGAACATCTTTATTAACCAACACCTTCATGATGGATCCATGAAGGCCTTGCAAAAATAATAATAATAATAACACCAGCCTCTATTATCTCTCTTATGATCGCTCTCAATTTTTGTCTAAGAGACTCGATTAGACATTGTGTAGGTATTCCCCACAAGAGTAATCATAACCATAACATAATTAAAATCTAACAATGAAGGATCAATGCTTCACTTTGTAAAGAGAGCCAATTGTTGTGATAAAGTAAGGGCTTCCTTTAAAGATCCGAACCATCTCTTTTTCATCACTGAAAAAAAAAATTGGAAAAGGTTTAAACACAATTCCCCAACTTGAAAACCCTTTGAATGTCCCCCAAATATTGATCATGACTGTCTCCAAAGCTCATTTGGATTAGATTGAAAGTGATAATTATGCTTACCAAATTACACTTACACCCCTAAATACCTTTTTGAAAGTTATTATCATCATATATAACCAAGGTATCTTCATTAGCTTCTTCACTGACTTTTACTTGATCTTCTTCCCCTTTACATCAATATGGTTCTTTCTCCATGATAAACGGAACACCAACAGAGAGATGAATACACACAAACCTATGTAAAATAGAGAATGAAAATAAGGAATATGGGCAAAAATAACACTAATCGAAAATTAATCATGCAAATAGCCTGGCAATTAATCAATATCCATACTCATATGGAAATTCCAAATACCACTACATCATAAGGGATTGAGATTGTAAACTAAAAATCGAAATACTTAAACCAAAAACTAGAATAGGAAACCATCAAATAAGAATAAAGACAAAGAACCAAAATCCATAGTTGAGATATGATGGAATCTTATACCAGAGACCATCCTCGTTAACCTAGTCAACCCAATGCTTAAGTAATTACGTTGCTCAGCCAACTATGTTTGAATTCAAGTTGTTAGCTAGTTTATGATTATCATATTTTCAAATTCAATTGTCAATTTGTTACGCTTTATTAGTTAGTTTGTTATCTCCTTTATTTGAAGAGTTTCAAATTATGTACTACTACACCTCCTTATAAATATGTAGGCTTCTTATAGAATAAAACAGAGTATAAGTTTCATCAAATCATTTATGTTTAGAGAGTGAGAGACTCATATTCTTTCTTGGTGTGATTCCCCAACCTAAACACTTAACCATCACATATACCTACATCATTTTTTGGTATCAGAGCCATCAACTCCTCGCAACATCATGAGCACCTGCAATGGCCGTTCGTACAGTGGGCACCTCACACAAGATCAACATGACAATCTATTACTAGAGTTTAACAACTAACTTATAGCTATGACCTAATGAGTATATGTTATCTAGGAGAGACTCTTCCTTAGTGAATAGCAGCAATCTTGACTACCCCGAGGATCAACCTCAAGAAGAATAACCACCATCTAACCATCTGCCCAGAGTCTTACTACTACAACAACCACCTCGATGTTTATCCCAGCCACTACCCCACCAATACCATAAGGTAGGAACACATTTTGACCAGTAACATTTCTCCCCATGTCATAACTACTTTATGCAGGATGATGCAACCAAGTGAGTACGTATGGATGTTCCCGAGTACACTGGCAACCTAAACCCCAAGAGCTTTCAGGATTGGCTCATGTCCTGAAAAGATTACTTTGAGTGATTCTGTATGGAAAATGAAGAAAGGTATAGTTCGTTAAAATGAAACTAAAGAGCTAGATGAGAGTATGATGGCATAGTATGGAGAAGTAACTTCACCGCTTCACCCATATCTAGTTGGAAAGAAATGAAGCTCAAGTATAAGGAATGGTTTTTACCTCTCAATTATGAAGAAATAGTGTTTGCGGATTTGCTAGCCCACAAACTAGGCTATCTCTCAATAACATAATACATTGCCATGTTCCATAAGCTAACCATCTGTAGTGGGATTATTGAAACAGAGAGACATTCACTAGCATGATACCAAGCAGGGTTATAGGAAGATATTTGCAAGGAATTAATTACTACTCGGTTATTTAGTCTTGATGAAGCCTTTTAATTAACTCAAAGTATAAGCTTAACAAATGTGCATGAACAGGAAGGAGCGGAGTTAAAACTTTAATTACATAACCTCTTATATCTCAACCCAGGGTATAACTACATTCCAACGACCTATCACTAGAAATGAACTCCAAATTGGCCAAGGAAGGTTTAACGACAAACTCAGTGACAAGGTCATTACAAAAACTAAAGATAACATTAAGGGAGTACAGGGACAATCTAAATGTTATAAGTGTAGGGGTTGGGGTCACCTTGCTATCGTGTGTCCAATGAAGAACAAAAAATTTGCTTTGGTGTATGCCAAGGATGAAATCACAATAAACCAAACTTTGAATGAGAATGAACCAGAACCAAATGAGACAGCTATAGTTGATGACGAGGAACTACCTGTAGTAGAGTTGGAAGGTTCAAACTTACCCTTATGTGTAATTTGAAGAGCTATTTCTGGGCTCAAAAATGCTAAAGAAGAAGAAGCTTGGCTACGTACTAATATATTCCACACGAAAGTGGAACACAATGGTAGGGCAGTAAACTTAGTTATTGATAATGGCAGCGGCATGAATATTGTGTCACGAGAGTTAGTGGATAAACTTAAGCTTAAGACAAAAGATCTAAAGAAGCTTTATCAGGTTAGTTGGATCGATGATACTTCTATTTTTGTCAAGTTACGGTGTTTGGTTTCAATTTTTCTAAGCAGCAAATTTCATGACTATGTTTGGTGTTCTACCAATGAAAAGCCTGCCACATCTTGCTCAAAAGGCCATGGTTGTATGACATGAAGGTACTGTATAATGGTTATACGAATGCTTATTCATTGAAACAAAGGGAGAATAAAATCATTTTGGAACATATGAGACTATCATATTTTCAACATATTGAATCTATCAATCCACCCAGAACTTTAACCATTTGGTGATTTGAAGAAGAAATTAAAGAAGGGGGTGTTATGTTCTTGCTGATTTCTTGAGAAGTTATGTTGCCCACCCAAACATTCACTTCTCCTAAATATGCAGCTATTTTAGAAGACTTCTCTAACATAACTCCAGATGAATTACCAGACTCTATGCCTCCCCTTCATGATGTCCAACATGCAATAGATTTTATGCTACGTTCTAGCCTCCTAAACTTACCAGCTTACTATGTTCTAGCCTCCCAAACTTACCAACTTACACGTTTAACTCGAAAAAGCATGAAGAACTTCAAAGGTAAGTACAAGAACTTCTATCCAAGAGGTTCATCAAAGAGAGTATAGATTCCAAATTTCACACCTTGATGACTTACTATATCTCTTGCATGGTTTAAAAACCTTCTCAAAAATATATTTGCACCGTGACTATTATCAAATCCATATCAAGCCAGGCAATGAATGGAAAACTGCTTTTAAAACAAAAGATGGATTGTATAAATGAACCGTGATGCCTTTCGGTCTAACAAATGCTCCTAGCACTTTCATGAGAGTGATGCCATAACTTCTTCAACCTTTCAGAGGTAAATTTGTGGCTGTTTATTTTGATGACATTTTAATCTTCAACAAAGATCAAGAAGAACATGAGAATCATCTGCGACAAGTTTTTCAAGTCGTACGAAGAGAGAAATTCTACATCAACCTAAAGAAATGTGCTCTTAGGACGAACCGAGCATCTTTTATAAGTTTCATTATGTCAAAGCAATCAAAGATTGGCCTTTACCTTCCAATATACATGAGGTGAGAGGCTTTCATTGATTAGCCACCTCTTATAGAAGATTCATATTGAATTCCAGTACCTTGATGGCTCCCATCACATATTACAACAAGTCTGGGCCCTTTAATTGGACAAATACACCAACAAGGGCTTTTGAAGACATTAAAATTTGATTATGTGAAGTCCATGTATTAAAACTCCTAAATTTTGATGAAGTGTTTGAAGTAGCATGTGATGCCTCACACATTGGGAATAATGGTATACTTAGTCAACTTGGACATCCTGTAGTTTTTTTTAGTGAAAAACTAAATGAAGCCCAACGTAAATATTTAACATGATATGTAATTTTATGCTCTTGTGCAGGATTTGAAACATTGGAGGCATTATTTATTACACAAGTAGTTTGTGCTGTATAGTGACCATGATTTCTTGAAACACATAAATTCACAAAAGAAGCTTAGCCCCAAGCACGCATGTTTGTTTAATTATCTGCAGGAGTACTTGTTCATTAGAAAGCATAAGTTTGGGCTAGAAAATCGTGTGGCAGACGCGCTCAATCATAAGGCCCATGTATTAATAGCGTTATAAACTATTGTGACTAGATTTAAAGAGATCAAAGCACAATATGCATCAGACCCTTCTTTCGCCTAATTTTATTAGACCTTGAACAAAATCCCAACACCAACCGTTCCAATTTCTGCTTGCAGGATGGTTACCTATTCAATGCATCACGCCAGTGTGTCCCATAGTCCTCCTTGCATGAGAATCTTATACGAGAAATACATAGAGGTAGGTTAGCAGGTCACTTTGGCAGAGATAAAACGCTAACCATAGTGAATGATTGTTTCTACTAGCCTATAATTCAACATGATGTCTCTAGAGTGATTAAATTTTATCGATTAAACCTGTTAGTTAGGTAAAGGAAACAAAACTAACGCAAGATTATATACACCACTATTGTTGCCAAGTTCACCATAGCATGACCTTAGCATGGACTTTATCTTAGGATTACTAAAAATGATTCGGGGCATGACTTCATTTTTGTTGTTGTTGATCAATTTTAAAAAATGACACATTTTATCCCCTACTCAAGAACCTTCGATACTTCCCATATTGCAAGTTTATTCTTTTGTGAAATTGCGCGTTTACATGGTCTACTACTAACAATTATGTCAGACAGGGAGGTTAAATTTGTAAGCTACTTCTGGAAAACACTATAGGCTAAGCTTGGCCTAAACCTCAAATTCTCTAGTACCTTTCATCTACAAACAAACAGTCAAACTGAAGTCAAAAATCATACCTTGGGTAACCTCCTTCGCTATTTGATACGTGATCATATTCGCTATTGGGATTTAATCTTGCCCTATGCCGAATTCACTTATAACAACACTGTTAATAAAACTGCATGTACTTCACTATTTGAAGCAATTCTTGGAAGCAAACCACGTCAACCAGTAAACTTTATTCCACTGCCATTAATTGGGCATTCAAGGGCCGAAGGAGAATATTTCGCTAATCATATCCAGTCGCTGCATGAAGAAATACGAAGGAAGTTGGCTACTAATACAACAACATACAAAATGCATGCAGATAAACAATAAAGGATCGTAGAGTTTCAGGTCAATGATGAAGTCCTCATAAGGTTAAAGAAGGAACTATTTCCACGCCACACATACTAGATATTCCATCATCATCATGTTAGTCCATTTAAAATCTTGAAGAGGCTTGGGTCCAATGTTTTCCTCCTAGAACTCTCATCTAACCTCCAGATCAGCCCCATTTTTAACCTTAAATACCTACAACTGTATGAAGGCCATTATGAAGATCCACAGCAACCCCCACTGGTACCCAAGCTGCCCACTCAAAAACAACCCAAAGAGGAAATAAAACAAATTCTTGACGACACAGTAGTCTCTAAAAAAATGATGTGGCTATAAAATTTTTTAGTCAAATGGAAGAATCGTCCTCTTTTTGGTTGTTCATGGTTTAAAACTGAAGAAATACAACACCTTAATCTATACCTCTACGAGTTCTACCAAGCTTAACACTGGTCAGAGTCGAGTGCTTTCCCAGAGGGGGATAATTGATGGAATCCTATACTAGAGACCATCCTCGTTGACCCAGTCCACCCAATGCCCAGTCAATTACGTTTGAATTCAAGTTGTTAGCTAGTTTATGATTATCATATTTTCAAATTCAATTGTCAATTTGTTATACTTTATTAGTTAGTTTGTTATTTCATTTATTTGAAGAGTTTCAAATCATGTACTCTACATATGTTTCAAATCAGGTTAAACATCTAATTTATCATTCTTTTATCTTTGTTCTCCTAACAAACCCATCACCCAAAACACCATTAATGCTATACTTGCTACACTTTTTACTTCCAAAACACGCACCCAAACACATAGAGAGATGAATACACACAAACCCATCTAAAACATAAAATGAAAGTAATATGAGCAGAAAGAACACCAATCCAAAATCAATCATCCAAATATCTTGACAATTAAACAATATCGACACTCATTTGGTTACCCTCAAGCTTTCAGATTACCCTTAAGCTTTTCCCCAACTTGCTCTCTATTCTGCTGCGATTTTGTTAGTCAAGAGGCTTGGTGGATTTCTTTTCTAGTTTTGATTATTTGCCTTATTTGCAAGATTTTGATCATCATTTGGTGACATTTTCAATTCCTAATGTGTCAGGTTAAACATCATTTGGTGATATTTTCTTGACACATATTTAATAAATTAGATGTCACACACATATGTTAAAGATTTTGTTAAGATTTTAATAGAAAGTGAATGAAATAGTTAAAACTAAGGGGGTTAATATAAATTTATGTCTCTATAGTTTCAGTCAATTTTCAAATTGGTCCCTGGAGTTTAATTTTAGTCAATTGAGTTTTTATAGTTACCATTACTGTCAGTTTAGTCCCCGTTAAATTAGAGTCTGACATGGCAACTAAAATATCTACGTGACAATCCTATGTGGCATAATTTCCATGTCATCTGACAGATCATCACTCCCTGCAGAATGACATTTTTTTTAGCATTAGATTGGAAGTAATTGCATTGTGAAACTGCTCACTTCTCTTTCGTACATGCGCTCGCCCCTTTCTCTACCGTTGCTCGCTTTTGTTTACGTCATCGCCGTTAATGGTTCCCTCATCGCCACTAGTGGCTCCCTTAGCCTTGCTTGGTGGTGGTTCCCTCGGTCTATGCAACAACTTTGGTCATCTTGCAGGTTCCCCAGCCCCACAAATGATGAAATTATAGTGAATCCATAGTTTCAACATAAATTCTTTGCCAAATCAGCTTTATCATTATTATTGTATTCTTCTGCAAATGGTCGACTGTATTTATCCACTTTAGTGGATCTTGTTTTCATTATGTTGCTCCTCCCTTTCTCTACTTCTATTAGGCAAGGCATCCATAAATGCATAGCTGCTAAAAATTGAGCAAGGAAACCATAAGAAGGTGCTAAAATTCTCTATGAGGGGTAAGAAAGTGATCCCAAAGATCAACCTTTCAAGGGGAAAAGAAAATTATATGTTCTCATCTTTACAACAACTAGGCTTTTCCTTAAAAGAATCATGATGTAATTTAATTAGTCTAGCATGTGGACCACCTTGGACCATTTGTGACTACCTTTCCCCAAAATGTGTTAATGCATTTGGATAATAGTGTCATTTGCATATGCACTGAGGTACAGGACACACGGATGCCAAATTACTTTCATTTCAGTTTCTTAGTAGTGTAGCAAATTGGCATTGAGACAAGTTGCTATGTACATAACTACCTAATCAAACTCATTCTGTACCTTAAGATTTCTTCATGACTTCTTGACAAAATAAACCTTAAGTTGGCTAGTTCCATTCCTAATTAATTATCGAACACCAAGTCACTTTCCAATCCAATTGAATGCAAAAATTGTAGTGTCAAACAATAATTAAGAACATCTATAGTATAATCATTTTGAGAAGTGAAAAAAGTTGACAATTTAAAATGAGTATTCTTCTATTATCTTTTGACTTGAGGGAGTAAAATATTTATTTTGTAACTAAAATCAAATTTAACACTTAATTAGATTAATTTTATAGTTTTGATTGTCAATTATTATTGCATCTTGCAGGGTGTTGGCGGGATCACTGTTAAGAAAAAACCAGCCAAGCTCTGGTTTTTGGTATCTATGATGAACCTTTAACCCGACAGTGTAACATGGTGGTTGAGAGGTTGGGAGATTATCTTATCAATTAGGGACTGTAGATCTCGTCTCAACCACATACTTTTCACATTTGATGGTTGGTCTTGGGCTTGCATCTCCACTTGTATAGTTTTCAAATGGTACTGGAGTTGTTTGCTGACAAATAACTACTTGAGAAAAGAAAAGAAAGTAGTCCTATTGATGCCTTAGTTTTTTTGTTTTTTACCTAATTTACCTTGATTCTTTTGTAATTATTTTGGCCAGTGATTTGCTCCTACTGAATCCCAAAAAAGCACTCATGTCTCGAGTTTTGACTTATCTAACATGATATTATAAATAATTTTAATTAGTTGTAATTTTGATTTCTTAGTTTATGTACTATTTTAAATTGTTTTACCAGGCAAGTGGAAAAGTCCTTTTTCTCCTCCTTTTTTCTTTCTCATTTTCCCTTTGTCATCTTTTGTTTTTTCAGGTCTTAGTTAAAACTTGTAACAATCAAGTGTTAAATATGGGGAGGCTATAATGGAGGCATAATCAAGAATAATATGGGTTTTTACCCGTAGAAGTAAGTGGGTGGTTTGCACACTAGTTTTGGGTGATAATTGTTAAGGTGAAAAAATTAGTATTTTCTAAGTTACATTTAGATGTACCGATGCATCCAAGTATTTTTTTTTTAATATATTTTTTAATTATTTTCATTTGTATTTTTGTATTTTTTGTATTTTTTAGAATTTTTTTACATTTTCTTTAATTTTCATATTTTTTTAAGCATTTTGTTCTAAATTTTTTTTGAATTTTTTGAATTTTTTTCTTAAATACTTTTCATTATTTTCTTAAAATAAAAATTATAACAAAAAAAATCTG
>JASKGM010072739.1:0-50139 GCA_034509205.1 Ceratonia siliqua
GTGTTATTGTTGGAGGAAATCTTGTGTCTTGGAAGAGCAAGAAGCAGAATGTGGTAGCAAGGTCGAGTGCAGAGTCTAAGTATCGAGCCATGGCTCAAGTAACCTGCGAGCTCATGTGGGTGTCTCAATTGTTAGATGAGGTTGGTTTCCCCACTTCTGCACCTATGAAGTTCTGGTGTGACAATTAAGCAGCGCTTCATATCGCGTCCAACCCTGTATTTCATGAGAGAACGAAGCATATTGAAGCTGACTGCCACTTTATTCGAGAGAAGATTCAGCAAGGACTACTATCTACTAGTCATGTCAGGACTAGTGAACAACTAGCTGACGTCTTCACAAAGGCTCTTAATGGGAATCGGGTCAAATACATATGTAACAAGCTGGGCATGATTGATATATATGCTTCAGCTTGAGGCGGAGTGTTAAGAGTATCTAAGCTATGTTAATAAGGGTATTTTAGTCTTTAGTCTTTTAGTCTCAGTATTTCTATTAGACTGTATTTCCTTTCCTTATATATATACATGATCACCTGTCTAATAAGACACGGTTTTCCATTATTTCTCTTTCCCTTCAACATGTAGGATTCTAACCACCCACCCCTTTGTTTTTTGCATTTTTCGCAGTCTCATCACGCCCTGCTCTGCAATGTTCTCACAAATATCTAACAGGTAATCTTTTAGAATCATAATCATCATTTCTTCCTTCATTGTCCCTACATCTTCCTTCATCATCCCAAACTCCTTTTCTAAACTTTCTATACGTCCCTCCATTCTTGTATTAACCATACCTCAGGAATAACCAGTTCTGATACCAAATGATGGGAACCAACAATTTCTTTATAGATTTTCTAGATAATTCAAACAGAAACCAAGGATAGAAGAAACAGATATTCAGAATTAGAGGTACAATTCAGAAAATCAGTCTTGTTTTAAGTACAGAATCAAGAAAGGTAACACTCAGAAAAGTAGAGAAACACTCCCTAGCTTTCGAGAGGCTAGGACTCTCCCACACTACTACCCAAATTCTTCCCTTTTATTCTTCTCTTCTCTAACAGACTTGCTCACATCAGAATAGCCTCCTAACCAACTCCCACCATTTAGGCATCCACCGCCACGTGCCCCTTCACAGCATCCTTCCCCTTAGCTACCTTCCTTCTTCTAGAGTATACTTTAGTAAACATATTAGGGTCTCTATCAATTCATCAAAATGAGTAGAGGGCAAAATATTTAAAATTTAAGCTCATGGTAAAAGGGTGATTTTACGTGCAGACATCTTGATTTTGCCCATGAAGCACAAAATCCACTTCATCTGCTTATTGCTATTACTGCATATACTCAAAAACAAGTACTTCTTCAAATACAAAATCTACTCCAAAATGGTATTAGTTTCAACGTGGACTCTGAAAATCAATGCCCATTTTCTTGCTCTTCCAAAGAAATTGAATTACTCCCTGGAAATTGTCCTGTTTACTCGAGGAAAATTACCCCATTATGGCGGCCCTGAGATTTCCAACATGTTGAAAGGATTTCTAGGGTTATACAAAATTTGAACACAAACATCTTCAACTGTCCATATCTATTAAGAAAAATAAAAAGGGCATGGTTTACCCATCCTCTAGTCCACTATGAAGAAGCTATATGACTAAATTGCCATTCTCAGCAAGAGCTGATGAACTTCAAACTTAAAGTAGGAAAAGAGAAGAATTAAAGAAACTATTTTGCTATCAAATCCCACCATTACTGATTTTAACCATCACTTTCCAATCTAATTTTTTCCCTTAATTGTTTACGCACTTATTACTACTTTTCCTCCAAAAGCTTCCAACTTAATTGTTCAATCTTTCAATATAAATCTCTACCCAAACCCCCTCCCCAAATTAATGTACACAACAGACTCAAGTTGACAGTGCCTAGTCATAGTCTATTCAATAGCATGAGGCATCTAAAATTAAGCAACATTTCAAATCATTACTACTTACTAGTTTACTACTATTAACTTTTTGAAAAAAAGAAAAACAAAAAAGTTTTACTAGCAATAGAGAATAGGAAAGTTACAAAATGTGTGAATGAGACTTTGAAGCAGTATACACTAGCATCAAGAAAGCCAAAGTTTAAAGATAAAGTTGTCACAGACTCTCAATGACTTGGTTTACTTGTGAGTATGGGGCTGACTGTAATATTTTAAAAATCTTACTAGGTCACAATTATCTAGGGTTATTAGAAGTTTAGAACTAGAAAGTTGTTTCTCCAGTTAACCTTAATACATTATATTTTCAGTGTGACTGTCCAAAAAAAAAAGTCCAAAGGTTATTATATAATTTTCATATTTCCTGACATGGGTTGTATTGGGGCTTGGGTTAGTATTATATAGGTGTTGTTCGGTTTTGTTTTAATGTCGAAATTTCCCTTATGGGTTTATTGATAGTGAAGAGTCTCAATTTTATGGGATTAGAAATTATTCCCAATTCTTCTGGGATAAGTTATTAGAGGTCTATTTAAACTTATGTAATGCTTTCTCTTAGTAGATGATCAGATTTATGAATTATGGCAGCAAATTGCTTTCTTCTTGTTCGTGTGATGCAATCAAACCCTAAATGTGATGCCTAGGTTTCTTTTCTTCTTCTTCTCATCTTCCACCACATTTTCTTTAATTTAATCAAATACCCAGACCACATTTCTTTAGCAGACATAATTAAAAATTCACCCTATCGAAATACTAGTTTTTTCTTGATGAATTTTCCCTAAAACCCATCAAACCCAAAACCCTATTCCCGCATGTACTGTCCACAGCACCCAAACACCCACCAATTTCCCCCTAAATCCCCATTCTATTTCCTCAAAACCACTCTTGCCTTTACATGCCTACACCCCTTAATCTGCCCAATAAAACTCCAGTACTAACCCATTAAATCTTAAGACTTCCAATGTCCTACATCATAATTCCTCCTACAAATACCAAAAGATCAAAGTTACCCAAAAAAATTCATCAGTTCCAACTAGCCCTCCAATCTCCTTCAGTGTCAGCCAACGAAACTTTTTAAACACTCATTGGGCAACATTAAAAGCCAAAAGAAAAATGCCATTCCATAGGAGTGAGAGTGGAAGAAACTTGCCTAATAATTCTAGGACTTTACATTCATTGGCCCGGCACGTATCAAGAGATAGTGAATTATGAGCTCATTAAACTTACAACAACAATTAGTATCAAATTTAATCAAGTTATCCAAATGAAAGATCTGCCCTTAGTGATTCTTAGCTTTCTGCAAAAAAGAGAAGAATTACAAGTATAAGAGACTGAAAATTCCAAGGGTTTAGACCCTTCCCTTATTACCCAGAACTGAGGACAACTAAATGGTTTCCAGTAAAATAAGGAATAGTTGCAAGCAAAAAATGTCCCTCTAATTATTAATTGAAGTTTAATTTTTGTTAAATTTCCGTGATGGCCTAACTCCTCCTCACAAAAGCGCCTTGTGAGGGGAGGGATGCCTTCCACTTATATATAACAATTAATGACTTTACCCAAGTAATGTGAGACTTCCAACACTCCCCCTCACGACCGGAGGAAGTGAACCTAGTACACCACTTTTCCGTGCCTAGTGTAGGTCCTGGTCCCAGTCTCGGGTCACCAGCTCTGATACCATGTTAAATTTCCGTTATACCCTAACTCCTCCTCACAAAAGCGCCTTGTGAGGGGAGGAATGCCTCCCACTTATATATAACAATTAATAACCTTACCCAAGTAATGTGGGACTTCCAACAATTTTCATTAATAGAACCCTCGCAAAATGAAAAACCAATTAAAAGAGAAGTGATAAGAGGAAGATGAGCAATAAATGCAGGGAAAGCATCACAGAAAGGAGAATATCCAACCCAGATAGAGAAACCATTACCCACCCTATAACCACTCAAAGGAATGAAAGCATAATACAACTGAAAATTGAATTTCCTCTGAACTTGCATGGGGGGCAATGGTCGTAGTGCTTAGCATAACATACACCCAATTGAAGGCCAAGTTTATTTCTTATTACCCAAAGCAAGGGAGAATCCAATTAAAAGGGAAGAGCCCACAACTGTTTACCTTCCACAGCAATAAATTCGGACACCAAATTACCTAGACCAAATCCCACTTTCCTCTTAAGCCTATAACAAACCCCTCAACTAACAAAATGATCCCTTTTATTATCCCCATCTCTAGACTAAAGGAAATATCTCATAATCCGCTTAATTTTATAACTATAATTACCATCAAACATGCTTTTCATAATAAAGTGGAAACAGAAAAAATTTAAGAAGGAGCTGTTAGGGGGAGGGGTCTTTTGTTTTCTTACAGTATGACAGTACTACCATGTGTCCACCATTATCATTTTTTACCACAACTAAACATTAGAAATATCATCATCATCTTCATCATCACAGTAGCCACTACCATTATAACCATTGTTACCTCTATCAACCAATTTTCTGCTGCCATGTCCCCATAAATAGAATAAAAAATGGGAAACTAGCAACTATGCCTAAAATCCATCATTTAATTAGATTTCAAAAGATGTTGATATGACAATTGCAATGTTTATTAAACAAAAAGAATCTAAGGAAATTCCAGTACAATTTCTTTCAAGTTAAAAAAAAAACCACTTTGGTTCCTGACAACATTTATAACAAAATAATGAAACAGCCGCATAACCACTTCGAGGAACCAAAATAATATAACTTTATGTTAAAACTTATAAGGAACTGATCTAGAATTCTCCCAAATTTTTATTAATAGAAAATTAGAAACGTTAGGAAATATTACCAAAAAAATAAAGGGAATATAGAAAAGACAGAAGTAAAAATTAATCAAAAAATTAAAGCCCTTCAATCTCTTTGATTATCTGTACATGAAACCCTTCAAAAACATCAGTGGCAAGACCTAATAAAGATGCCAAAAAGGCAATCCTGCCTAACAGAAGCTGCGACGCGGAAAGTTTTCATTATAGGTTCTGGAACAGCCTCTCAAACCAAATAGACCAAACTAACGAAAAGCACCACAAATGTCACAATACTCACAACATCTTACCATCCTTTTTCTTCCCAAGAATTATCACAATCTGCTCTATCTTTTGCAGACCAACCCACAGCTCACCTTTTGTGCCAATAACATTATCAAGATGATTATCAAAAGATAGAACATAAATACAGAAACAGAGAGGATATGCCCATTGGCAAGTTGATTATTTATGGAATTTTTCACTTTCAAAATCACTTCCATAATCCGCTGCATATCCAAAAAGAACAATCCTCGCTCCATTCCGGTGCTCCCATCCTCAATTTTCAAATATTAGGCAAAGTTTGACATGTGGGCATCTTGAAATCCAACTAATGTAGTCATCTCTAATAAAGAAGTTTCAGTTAGCAACTTCCAGCTTTACAAAACAATTTTGATTCAACAAGAAAGAGGGGAAAGCGTACAAAAACTAAAGTATCCCAAAAGAATTGAAAAACAGCTGCGCAATCACATGAAAAAATTTTAACCAAAATTATGCATATTCTTAAAGCATATATAACCAACATGCAGAAATCTTGAGCAGCACTTACATATTTTTCTAGTTCCTGAATCTTTCTTTGAAGTTCGGACCTAAGCTGGTTATTCTCTTCCACCTGCCAAAAGCAACATGTTGCAGCCTCAGTATCCTTCAATGAAAGAACTTGACCTCTAGATACGTTGACAAAATTTTGTGACTAACTATTGAGGGAGGCAACCTCTGGTCCAATTTTGTTTAATTGCATAGCTACCTAGTGTGTTTGGATGCATGGAAATCAATGGAATGGAATGGAAAACAATGGAAAGGGAATCTTCCCCTTGTTTGTAAGTTTTAAAAATTAATGAGGGTAATTTAATAGGAAGGGAACCATTTCAATGCCTTTTCGTTCAAAATATTAAATTTTGTTCCCTTAGATCCTCCCAATTTAGGGGGTAAAAGGAGGGAACACACTAAATTTTATTTGAGTTGACATTTTTACCCTTTATTTTCATAACCTCATATGCTACCAATTATTTATTTCAAATTCATATTTTTGCTTCAGGTTTATTATGATACACCTTTCTGAACTTTTCTTTTATTACTATTGTGCGAATATTGCTCCTTCTATTCAATAAATATTGTCCTTTCTATTCAAAAGTATTGTCTTTTGTGTGCGCATGTATTTGCACCACAGGTCTTGTGTTGGCTCTCAATTTCTAAAGTATTGCTAAATCAATTGAGAAAATGCAACTCATATTATTATGGGTATTATGGATTTGAAGAGGCGAATGGATTAATTGTTTTTTATTTTTAATAAAGGGACTATATTGTAATTTTATGTCTATAATACTAACAATTCCATTCACGTTTATTTAGTCTCCCAAACAAAGGGAAGGGAATTTCCTTCCATTTTCTCTTTAAACTTCCATTCCCGATGAAACTTTCAAACATTTAAGAACAACAGTGAAGGAGTGATGGGAGAGACGAGTACAAAAGCCGGTTCGTGCAATATAGCAGTCAAACCAATAGAGACGAATAGAGAAAGAAAAGGAATTACTGAGGCCATATATCATATACAAGTCATTTCTTATAAAACCAATCCAAAAGCCTAGCTCTACTGCTCAAGCGTCCCAATGTCTAATGCATAAAAAATTCGATATGAAAATGAGTTATTCCTTTCGCTTTTTCATCTGCTATAAATTCTTTTCCTAAAGACTTTGGCAGGCATGTCAGCAATACAGTTCCAATCTAGTACAATAGTGGATAACATGATTAAATAAGTCAACATTACTTATGAAACCAAAAATTACTAAAGATTTCAGAACGAGCACCACACGCAACATATTCAGCATACCAATTTACTTTCAATTATTGACGAACGTGTATTACCCAAATATATTAAACAGAGCACATTTTGAAATGAAAGTACCTGTTGCTTAATGGTGGCCTCCGCCGCTTCAACAGCCTTCATGACCTGATACAAGCTGTCGTTGTTGTTAGAAGTGGGGTCGGACTGATCATGCGGCTGATCATGTTGTTGAATATGCTGGTTAATACCCAAGCCTGAGAATTTCTCGGCCAATTTCCCATCATAACCATTCTCCATACCCTTCTCCTACAATCCCCCAATAACAACCCACCAACACCGCCGGAAAATCAATCAGCTACGGCTCCTTTAACCCAATCGAGTACCAGTTAAGGGTTTACAGGCAGGGTTCTCATCTTCAAAAGCACCCATTTATGATTTCTCACTCACTATTATAGCCACTTCTACCACCGCAACTCTACCCCTTTCACCACAAACTCTCACTACCATGCATGGTCGTTTCCCACCCTTGTATCAATCAAACGCAAACTTCAGCATAAGCAATTAATCGCAGATTGGGGAAAATGAGAGGTGGGAATTGGAGCAAGAACAAAAATATAATCGAGCTGGGATTGAGCTAAGGAAGGTTTTGAACTCAATATATTTGAATTGGAATGGGGAAAAATGGAGACTTTGAAACCCTAACAAGCAAAAAGACAAAAGCTTGGAGAAAAGAGTGATGAACTATGATGAATGGATAAACAGTGCCTGTGTCTGTGGCATAGCCAAGTGCGCATGGGACTGAATTAATTTAGGAGCTATTAGGATAATATTATTTAAAAATAATAATTTTTATAGAATAAAAAATTAATTTTAAAAAAATAATATATTTTAATATAATGAAAAATTATGTTGTATCCGAACGTAGTAAATGAGAGTGATTTTTGAATTAGAAAATATATTTGGTTATAATCTTGTAAAATAACTGTTAGTTGATAAAATTATTAAAAAATATATGTAAAAAAATTTTAAATTAATTTTTAATAAATAAAAATTATATATTTAATTTAAAAATAATAAAATTAATATATATATAATTAAAAATAATAATTTTTAAAATAAAATAATAATTATGTAAAAATAATTTAATAAAAGACAATATAATTATATTAAAAAATATTTAATTAAATTTAAATTTTATAATTATAATAAAATTAATACAATATTATAATAAACAAATATATAATTATAATAAATAAATAGATAAAATAGTAAAAAAATAAATTTACTTTTCTTAAAATAAAAAATTATAAGATAAAAATTTTACATTAATTATAATTTTTTATTTTATTTTTCTTTCTCTTTTAAAAAAAAACTTTCAAGAAGAAACGAACGCAGCCTTAATCAAGGGAGCAAGTTGCCCCTGTCGTCTATTTATATCTATTATTAATTTATCAATATAAAACCTCTTGACTTGCTTTCTTAATTTTCATTGGCCATTTCTTTCTCTCTCTTTCTCTCTCTCATTATTAGAATTCTATTTCTATAGTTTTCTCCACAAATTATAAGTTATAAAAGAACATGGAAATAATCATTATCGCTTTTCCTGGAGTGAAGTACAATCTACGTCTCCAAGTTTTATCTTCTTTAGATTGAGATCTTAGATATGGTTACATTGCTGTTTATAGAATTTGGTGATTCTTTTCATTTATATTATTCTTATTTTTTGTTTTTCAGTGTATAATAAGATAATAATTAAATAAATAATAAGAACTCAAGTTATTCTAAACCTTATAATTTAAATAAATTTAAAAATTGAAGTGTGGAATTAGTTGGAATTATTGGGAAACTCATCCAAATCTACTTAACTCTATTACTAAAAAACACATTTAAATTATTGATTTTGGTATTTTTCTCACATTCTCAAACCTTTCATTTTGAAAACCCTTTCAATTATCATCTATTGTTTTTCTTTAGGCACCCTTGGCATCTAGGGTTGGGAAGCTCTCTATGACTTGTGATCCTCAATTGCGTATTAACAAATGTAAATTTCATTCCCATGCTAGTAAATTTGATACGAAATGTGGTTATGGACTTTGGTATGATATTGGAACTCTAACACATTGAATATAACAAAAAATTTCATAGCTAATTATCACTTTTCAATCTCATTCTACTTAAATTATTTTATTTCAGAATGATTAATTAAAAGTATATTGTCACGTTACTATTTTATTATTGAGACGAGAACAATATAATATCTCATAAGAGATTATGACCTATAAGCTCATCATTTTTGAGACTCAATTCTTTATAAGGAATTATATTGCTACCGCTCAATTTTTTATTTTATTATTTATAAAATTTATAATAATTAACTTTAAGAATATCATGAATTAAAAAATATACATGCTAATGACTTTGGAATTGAATGCCAACTCTTATCATGTTAAAAGTTTGAATCTCCACTCACTTGTTGTTTTCAAATAAGTCTTCCAATATTAGAAGTTTCTTTAAAAAAAAATACCCAATAAATAATTATTGTAGCCAATATGTGAATCCCTTTTATAATTTCACAATATCGTAGTATTGTAAACGCTAAAACGTCATAATCAAGTTTGAATTATCCAAATCCAATCCCAATACTTCTGGTTAGGCTCAAAGCAGCCAAATACCCTCCACAACTGCTCTCACATATTCTTAACTGGAGAAAAAAATTGAAGCGGCAAAATTATTAGTCAAAATTGTACAACATTATTATTTATACATATGTTTTATAGTGTTATAAATATATAAAATGTCATTAAAAATTTCACAATAATAAGTAATTTTTTAATTATTATTTGTTCTCATATTGATGAAAAGAATAAAAGCTATAAATACGAAAAGCTTATTTCTTACCTTTAGAAATATCATGTTTTATCATGATACCTTACGAAATTTTACAAATTTCTCTAATATAATAGGTATTATTTTTTTAAGAAATTAAGACATTAATTTTTTTAAAATATAATATATTTCAAGGCACATAAATACAATTAATTTAAAAACTATTATAAGGTACTTACCAAGAATTATTTTTTTGAGTGATGTTCAATATAGTGATATACATCAATTTCTCAAACAGGTGCTCTGTATTTATGTGTGTATTTTTATTTATTTATCTTATGAAACATCATATTTATAATATAATTTGCATTAAAAATATTATTAATTATTTATAAGAACTGATTATTTTATTAAAATAATTATTTATAAAATAATACTGACATTTAAAATTATTTTTAGTGAAATAGTTTCATTTATCATTACAATTTCGAACGCTAAATTTATAATAAAACAATTGTTTTTTTCCCAAAATATATAGTTTAATATAATAATCTATTTAATATTTATGATCATTCAAAATAAAAGAATTCACAGAGCAACAACTGACGGTAGCACTTATCCTTAAACATCCAAATAATTTATGGTGTTTTTATATTATTTATGTAGCAACAATTTTTTTATAATTTATTTTAAGAAATAATTAAAAGAATCTAAAAAAATTTATATAATATAAGTATTTAAAAATAAATTAAAAAATAAATAAAAAGTACTTTTTAAAATTTTTATATTATTTTTTAAAATAAAAATTATAAAAAATAAAAAGATTACATCATAATTTATTTCAATTTTCCCTTATAATTTATCATTATTATCTCAATTTAAAATTTAAGGGCGTCTTTTTAGTTTCATTGTTTTTTAAATTATTTAAAATTAAAAAACAAATTATGTAGAATAAAGAAAATTTAAAAGAAGTTAATTTTTATTTAGAAACATATATTCGTAATTTTATTATTAATAAAAATTATTTTTTTAATATATTTTTTATATTTTTAAATAAATTCAAGAATAAAAAAATCTTAAATTTGTTTAGGGTTACAATTTTAAAAAATTAAAAAATAATAATAATAATAAGGGGAGAAACAAATTTTTTGTTGGCCATTACTCCTCTACCGCCCATGTTAGTGGGCGGTAGGGGAGTTTCAAAATTTTTTTTTATATTTTTTTTTTTTTTGTTTAATTTTTTTTACTTTTTAAAATCAATTAATTAAGTTTTATATCATAAATTTTTTTTAAAATTTTTAAAGATGTTTTTATATTTTTTATAGAATTTTTTAAATTACAAATGAATAGTAAAAAAAATTATAAATGAATAGTAACATAGATATAAAAAAAATTGAAGAAAAAATTAAAAAATATTTTAAAAAATTTTGAAAAAAATATATAAGATAAACAATACTTAATTATTTTTAAAAAATAAAAAAATTTTGAAAAAAAAAACATAAAAATAAAAAAAAGAGGTGGGAGGTAGCTTAGAAATTTTCTTTTTTTGTTATAGTTCCGGCTTATATGGAATGGGGGTTTCTATGCTACTCCTGAGTAGCAATACTCAGGAGTAACATTTTTATTTTTTTAAATTTAATATATAAATTTTTTTATTTTTTTATAATTTTTACTTAAAGAAATACTTTAAAAGAATTTAAAAAAAATTTAAAAAAATCAAAAACAATATAAAAAAATTAAAAAAATATTTTTAGTGTTATGTTTTGAAATATTTTGTTTATTTTTAAATATTTATTATATGATATTCTTTTAAATTTTTTTTACATTTTTTTTATTTTTTTTAAATTTTAGTTAAATTCTTTTAACTTATTTTTTTAAATAAAAATTATAAAAAAATAAAAAATAATATATTAAAAATATTAAAAATTAAAACCTACTCTGGAGTATACAATACTCCAGAGTAGGATAGATTTTGAAGGAAGCAAGTGTTCGAGGGTTTTCTAGCACATTTTGGCGGAAGCGTGTGAGCGGTCTCGCTGTTCCATTTCAGGCACTTCACCTCCCCAGTCCTCAGGTTAGGTAACCGATTACTTCACACTTCTTTATGCCCTAGCGCTCCTTCTGCGATCTGAACCTCTACCCGAGAGTGCACCACCGCGAGCAGTCGCCACCCTCCATCCATTCTCCTGCCGAGACCAGGTAACTCCCATTTGCCTCTCAACCCGATCCCGGAAGCTTTTGGTTGCGGGTGCCGCTTCTTCCGGTAGCTGGCGGTGCCGCTTCTTCCGGTAGCTAGCGGTGCCGCTTGAGGCACCATTGGTTGCAACTCCCCGGGCGGTGCTTGTGGCGGCGTCGCCCGTCCTTGTTGGTTGCTTAGTTGCCCTCCCTCTCCCTCTCCCCGGTTGAGCTTGGGGGCTTTTTGGGACTTATAGTTCTATACGTTGCTTGCATTTCTGGATCATGTTTGGCTAATGGTTGAGTCTACTACTTGTTATATGGTGAAACTGGGTCCTCGCAATGTTTGAGTTCTAACAACTTGCTCATGTTTGAATTGCTGAACAGTCTGGTCCTCCATAGCCACAACGGAGCACCTTTACTCCTTCAGGGTTTAGTTTTTAATACAGAAGGTTCGGAGTAGCATTCCATACCTAGAAATCATGCACGCGCCGGTTCTAGTTCTCAGTGAGTTATTTCTTTGTCTTCCTGTCATGGATTTATGTAGAAAACAAATAGACTGCCAAGTATCATTCGTTTATCTGTTCGAAACTTTTCCTGTTTTTTGGTTTGGTAATGCCATCAACCTCTCTCTCTGTGTTTAATTTATCTCCTATCATTTGGGTGTTGATTTTAACGTATCCAATATTTTTTGAAGTCAATACATTTCGCCTACTTTAATCTTTTATCATCCAGGTTTTTACTAAAGTTTATTGTATTATGTGTCTCCAACTATTTTTTCATTAAGATTTATGTTGTATATTTTAAACACATCTTCTATATTGATTTACTCATCAAATGCCTCTTGAATATGGGCAGAGGATTCCTTGAAACGTGAGTCTGGACGCAAGGTGCAACATGCTAATATTCAGGCATCAAAGGTAACAACTACAGGTCACCACCTGGCTTAGGTTTTTATGTGCTCCTGTTCTGGACATTTTACTTTGTAACGATTCCTAGGTCATTTGCGAACATTTGAGAGTTATTTTATGCAAACCTGCCTGTTTAACTGATAAATTGTCCCATGATATTTAGCAAGACGTTGCTTTTTCCTTTTTGGTTCTGTTATTGAGGAAGATGGAAGATAACTGAACTCAGATGCTTAATATCCTGTAAAATTGGGAAAATTCATGACTCACCACTTTTTTGGTTGCTGCTGGCCTCCCTTTGGTCTATATTTGGGGCTAGTCCAGTCATTTCCGATTTTATATGATGGTAAATTCACTCATTGTGGAATAGGCAACAGATAACGTGTTTTAAGAGCTGCTTTGTTTAGTGGCTTTGTGATCGGAAAATATTTTCTTTTATTTTGTTATATGCTTCAAATGATTCATTTTTGGCTTTAATTCATTTTTGTAGTCGTTGGGTTGATTTTCTATCCTCTAGACGCAAACATGCTCACTTAATGGGAATGATATTTGGGATTCTTTTTGTTTTCTTGAATTTTGATGGGGAAATGTGATCTTTTTATAGCTAGGCGAGGAACTAGATCCTTCATTTTTAAGAAATAGCTGTTGAGGTGCTTAAGTATGCTGAATTATTCTCTGTCTTGAAGAGGAAGATTTTACCCTACACCAAAGTGCCATCTGAGTTTGTAAAGTGGTCTTATTTGGTCATTGTTTCTAATTAAATCCTGAGATCAATTTATAAACATATGTATTGAAGAATAGAATTGAGAAACTCATGAAGCAAGAGAACTATACTTCTGTTTCCAGCTTGTCTGATATTCAGGGGAAGTGACTATAATTATCAGATGCTGAAAGCTGAAGGTGTGATTTCCCAGTAGATCTTCTGAAGGAGTGCTGGAAAATGAGTTTAATGTTATCAATTTTTCATCTTCTTACATTAGTTTATAAAGTTGGGAAATAATAGAGGTTTCTAGAGTTTTGGTTTTAAATTTTTGTTATGTTCTGGTCACTGGTCCTATACTTGGCATGAACTCTACATGTTATTTATTTATTATTCCAAAGTTTCCAAATTGTTTTAATATGTTTTTGCCCTCCTTTCTTGGAGGGCCAGTGTGTTCTGGATTCAGTAAACTAGATCTTCTGGTGATAAATAATGTGTATTTACTGTGAAATTATCAACTGGTCAATTAATCTGGTTTACATCATGTAGTTTATCTCTTCCTCCACTCTCTGGTCACTGTCATTTGATGTTGCTAATATATGGTCAATGCTTGCCAGGCTGTTGCTGACATAATCCGCACAACCTTGGGACCCAGGTCCATGTTAAAAATGCTACTTGATGCTAGTGGAGGTTGGAGTTTTTATTTTTTGAATCATGTTACAACTTACAACTCATGGAACACTTGTATATATATATATATCATATCATGTCCCTTTTGCGATATCACCTTTAAGAGGGCAAAATATCTCCTGACCTGATTTGTGCCTTTAGTGCCAGAGAAAGTGTTATTTATTTATTTTTTGGTTATTGCAAACTGAAGTAATTGTTGTCACTTTTAACAAATACTTCTTCTGGAATTATTTTAGTATTTTTTTAACATGGTGTTAAAGCATTATAAATTTGTTATTCTGTCTTCCTTTAGTATAGGCTGTTTTAGAATTGCTTTTCATCAGTGCTGAGCATAGTGGCTCACTCGCTTAGCTTGTGCTTTTAACTATTCTGATGGGGCTGAGGTCCACTAATATTTCCCCCTTGTAATTTACAGGAATTGTGGTGACAAATGATGGAAATGCTATCTTGCGTGAATTAGATGTTGCTCACCCAGCTGCAAAGGCATGATTTATCTCTCTTGCTTCGCTTCATTGATATTTGTTTGCCACATATATATATATATACACACACACTACTTCTGACCTGTCTTTTGTGAAAACACCAATTTCCGTTTGTGTTGGATTTTTGAGGTTTAGTTTCTCTTTGGTTTGAAACTTTCTGATATTGTTCTTTTATTGGGATGGCTGCAGTCGATGATTGAATTGAGTCGCACCCAAGATGAAGAAGTAGGAGATGGAACAACATCTGTCATCATTCTTGGTATGTTTTGAGAATATTTAATTTTTTAAATGAATAGTCATTTGGGCCTATACTTTATGGACATATTCTAAAATTTTATTTTATTTATTTATTTTTGTGAATGTGAATATGAAATGGAAACTGAAAAGGTTTTTGCTTTACAAATTAGCATCAGTGTTTCTGCATGTTGTCAATAACAAGTCATGATTGGTGGATTATAGATTTTGTGATTGTGAACCTAATGGAGGAAGAGATTAAATTTGATTTGTTGAAAAATATATTGCCTTTTTTTCTTTCTGTTTTTAATATTTGTAATTAAATTATTTTTTAGCCGGTGAGATGCTCCATGTTGCTGAAGCATTCATTGAAAAAAACTATCATCCTACAGTCATTTGCCGAGGTAATTTGGTAGTGTTTAAAGCAGTTATTTTGTAGAAGTCTATGAGATTTTATATGATGAGTTGATGACTGCTACAATTATGCATTCTGCAGCTTATAACAAAGCTCTGGAGGATGCTATTGCCGTGCTTGACAGAATTGCCATGCCCATTGATGCTAAGGATCGTAAGTTTAATTGCTACCATCTTTTTTTTTAATATCCTTTCTTCCTGCTAATGATGTTCAATTGTTTACAGTTAGCTTAACTTTGTCATTTTTAAGGATCCTGCCGCATTGAAATTTGAAATTGGGTTAACTCTAAAATCCCGAAGTATTTTGTACTAATATGGCGATGAATTTAGAAGGCTTATTGATTATGATTGTAGATATGGAGAGTTCGTGACTTCCTGCAACTTTAAGATAATTAATGCATAACAGAATGGTTTAGTAGATGTGTTTCAATAGCAGATAATTGTCAGTGAAGCCCTCCTTTTGCACCAGAGGGCAATTGTTGTATTGAGCATCTCAACATAATGTTTAACAGATGTGCTTTCATTTTTTTTTCAGCCTTTTCTTTTTCTTTTTTCTCAGGGTTGGTTGGGTGGGATTGGTAATCTTTTTGTTTAATACATGTACAATTCATGAACACTTTTTTTTCTTAAAAAAAATTACTTTGACTTTATCTTTGGGATTCATCTCTCATGTGGAGAATATCTTTAACTACCTCATCCTGATTCCTGTTTTGACATTTAATCTTAATGCTATTGATGAATCATGCTGAAGGAGGTACAATGCTGGGGCTAGTAAAAAGCTGCATAGGTACCAAGTTCACAGGTCAATTCGGGGATTTAATTGCTGTAAGTTTCCACTATCTCTTTGGGCGAGTCTCAAACTGATCTTCTTCGTTCTTTTATCTTTTCTATTTTTTTCTGAGATAAGAAATTGTTCTGCTGGTTTTTTATTCTTTTATATGTATTTTCTTAAAGTGCTTGATAAAAGAGGCATAATCATTTTGTTGTTACATGAAGGGAATGTAATAGGGCTATCAGCTAATTGCTGCAATGTGAAATTTTGTCAACCAGTTTTTTTGATAAATACAACTTGCTTGTTTATTGTTCATAATATGATTTTTGCATAAAAATAGGTAGGTGTCCGGTGTTAATGAAGCTTCAGATCTTTGCATTTATGCTGATATATTTTTTCCCATTGAAATCACTCATACACGCATCTAGAAAATAGAGTTTCAGCTTTTCACATTCATCTTCAGTTCTGTTATTTTCTGTTTGAGTAAATAAGATAAAAATCTATATGTCACTGAGTGAAAATGATTACTCCAGTGCATCTGCAACAGCGTAACACTTACATTCTATTTGGGTTAAATTCCAGGATTTAGCTATTGATGCTACCACAACAGTGGGTGTTGATCTTGGCCAAGGTTTGAGAGATGTGGATATCAAAAATTATATTAAAGTTGAGAAGGTCCCTGGTGGACAGCTGGAGGATTCAAGAGTTCTTAAAGGTGTTATGATAAACAAAGATGTAGTTGCTCCTGGTAAAATGAGGAGAAAGATTGTTGACCCTCGTATCATTCTTCTTGATTGTCCCCTTGAGTATAAAAAAGGTGAAAACCAAACAAATGCTGAGCTTCTCAAAGAAGAAGACTGGAGTCTCTTGTTGAAGATGGAAGAAGAATATATTGAGGAGCTCTGCATGCAGATATTGAAGTTTAAACCAGACTTGGTTATTACAGAGAAGGGTCTTAGTGATTTGGCATGTCATTATCTTAGCAAGCATGGAGTTAGTGCAATCAGGAGGCTGAGGAAAACTGATAATAATAGAATCGCAAAGGCATGTGGCGCTGTTATTGTGAACAGACCAGATGAATTGCAGGAGTCTGATGTTGGCACTGGCGCTGGGTTATTTGAAATTAAGAAAATTGGGGATGAGTTTTTTGCCTTTGTTGTTGATTGCAAAGACCCAAAAGCTTGTACTGTACTTTTAAGGGGTGCTAGTAAGGATCTCTTAAATGAAGTTGAAAGAAACCTTCAGGTAAGCTGATGTCTGATGATATGTACTGAGAGCATGCAGATTTGATCACACTGCTTACCAAAGCTTGTTTGCATGGCAGGATGCCATGTCTGTTGCAAGGAACATTATAAAAAATCCAAAACTTCTTCCTGGAGGCGGCGGTACAGAGTTGACCGTATCAGCAGCTTTGAAGCAGAAGAGTTCATCTATCGAAGGCATAGAGAAGGTAAGTGTAAGATTGCTGTTGTTCCAATGGACCTGTGTATACTATTCTATTAAAGGTTGGCTGTAGTTCTGTCAGTCATCCTGTATGGAGCAGCAGTTTTTTTGTGATTTGATACTCCATAATCCAGATCTTCAGTTCTTACTTCTATGATTCTTGTTGACAGTGGCCTTATGAAGCTGCTGCCATTGCTTTTGAGGCTATACCCCGTACTTTAGCACAAAATTGTGGAGTAAATGTGATTCGAACTATGACTGCACTGCAAGGAAAAGTAAGAATTTTTTGTTTATACTTTTGTGCTTGGTTCTTTCTCTGATTTTGTTTAACAATATGCTTTTGTTGGAAATTATAGCATGCAAATGGAGAGAATGCATGGATTGGCATAGATGGAAATACTGGTGCCATCACTGACATGAAAGAGCGGAAGGTACCATACTTTAGTTGTATTCTGTGAAGTATCTGAAAGATTATCTCAAGCATCAATCACCATTCCCTCACAATGGAATTATATTTAAAGCGTTTCAGTTATCCCTAAAAGATGTAACCCAATAAAGTAAATCCACGTTCATTGATATGATGTCTTGTGACCCATTGCTGATGGTTCCCCCTTCCCCCCCAAGTTATCATTCTTTATATCTTGTTTTATGTAGACATATGCTTGGGGTTCTTGGTAAGCATTATGCATCAATTCTAAATGTTTTGTTCTAATATGATGTCAGATTTGGGATGCATACAATGTGAAGGCACAAACATTTAAGACCGCCATTGAAGCTGCTTGCATGCTTCTGAGGATTGATGATATAGTGAGTGGGATCAAGAAGAAGCAGGCCCCTGGAGCTGGCCAGGCTCCTTCAAAGCCCAAGGTTGAGACTGAGGCAGATGCTGACAGTGAGCAAATTCTTCCAGACTGAGAACATAGTTCGACTGACGTTGCTTTTTGACAGAGTTGAAGATATGCAGGGTTCTTGGTGAGCTCTGAATCTAATCACAATTCTTAAAATTTTGGATTCTCGACTGTGCTGGTGTTTTGTACCATATACTGTTTTCACGAGCAATTGCAAACTGTTTCTTGTGGTACAGATGGCATTTGCTTTATTTAGTGTTCATCTGTCCGTTGTTTTGAGATACTGAGAATGCCGGGGTAACATTGTCAGTTTCACCACTAGGAAGGTTCCTTTATGGTTTGGTAGGCGTTTCATGAATAATGAGTGTGAGATCAGTTTTTACCTGTGAACCTTTAATCGTCAAGTCAGTTTATTCTTCGTTGATTTACTATAATAAGACTCGGCGGGAAGGAAATCTGTGTCCTAGAGAATCGATAGTGAGGCGAGAGAAATGGTAGCCACACCCTAGTGTAGTATATTGATAATTTAACATGTCATTTGTGCCTCTTAATTTTTTTTCTTTTTAAAAATGAAAAAGTTTTGAATTTTTAATCAGTTATTTGTTATTTTTTAAGTTGATTTTAAATTCACCAAAACTTTGTAGTATGCATTTAGTACTGAGAAGTAGATATTTATTATAAGGAAAATGTTATTTTACCGTCACAAACAGTGATGGAAAAATATACTATTTATTTTTTATCTTTCTTATTTTGTCTTATTTTTTATTTTTTGATATTAATTAATTATTTGTTTTTTTAAAAAAATTTTAATTTTTTAAAATTTTTTTACTTAAAAAATTATGAATAAATAGTATAAAAAATTTTAAAATTTTAAAATTTTTTAAAAATATGAAAAAATATTAATATGTTAAAAAAATAAAAAATAAAAAAAATTTTGGGATGTTAAAATTATGTTACCTGCTCCAAAAGGAGGGTGGTAGTCTTTCTTTATTATAATGTAATAATATAAAAAAGTTTCTGTATAATTTTTAAAAGATTATAGTTGAAAATAAAGCTAAAACTGCAGTTATGTTGCAAAGAACAAAGGTATCGTTACAAAATTTGGAGTATGCATTAACAGTTTTCAAGTGAAATAATACTCAATGTGATTGGTAATAATGTTTAAGACATGCAAATGAACACACTACTTAAGTGATGTAGGAGCATACGGAATTTTGGTCACGTTTGTTTTGATTGGTAAGTCTGGAGAAGAAGTTTCACATCGTTTAAATAAAGGGTTGAGTAAACCATACATTCATGAATTAACTTTTGAGAGTAGGTTAAACTCATGACTATCGTTTACCTTAATCCATGTTATATTAGTTGGTCTCATAGCCAAGGTATGGTACCGTGTGCAGAGTTTGCTTCTCAAAGGAATGACGCAAGAGCATCTGAAATTCTAATTAAAGATGTTTGTCTTGATTGATATGCCTATAAGAAAAATCTCACATATTTCAAATAAGGCCCGATTAGAATGAATATAAGGACCAGGTAAACCTTACAATTATAAGCTAACTTTAAAAGTAAATTAAGCCCGTAACTATCAATTACCTTAATCCATTCTACATCATTAAGAGGCAATAAATAACTTCCCAACCTTGTTTTCAGCTTTACTTACTGGAGAAAATAAGTTATAAAAAGAATTGTGTTGCTAAATAGTAAATCACTAGGTCCTAGTGCTCAATAATGTTAAACAATCAAAGGCAAGAGCTATAACATTATTTATATAAATTTCATTTATAAATTGTTGAATAATTATATTAGAAAATTTTAATAATAAATTATTTAAATAAATTTAGATATAAACGTATCAACAATTTGTATATAGCATTACTCAGTAAGTATTTTGTGAATCACAACCCCTTACTTGATATTGAAAATAAACATTATATTTATAAGATACAAACAAAAACATAAGATCTTAACAAGGTGCAGTGCAAATATCAAAGGAAGAGTGAATGCTATTAGTGCCCAGGCTGATGGCTCACAACTCAGACATAGCTATCAATCAGCGATTTCCTCATCTCATCCACAATGGCACTAGGTTGGGCTTCTCTCAGCTTGAAAACGCTCTCAATCACAGAGAGTTCTGTTGCCGTGGTGTCTGACCCACAGAAAGCTGTCCAGTCATTAACTGTCATGCCAGCAGCTATTACTTCACTACCACGATTCACAGTCCCAGCCACCAACGGAACCTGAAGAAGTGTGGAAAGTTCATCCAAGTCTTCAATGGAAGTATGAGGATGGACCTGCAACAAGTGTATGGTCAAAAGACAATATATATTTCAATATTTAAATTAAAATTTAAAAAATATATAATAACATCTTTTTTTTTACTTACCAAACCACCTCTATTGGAGAATGCACAGAAACTACCGACAAGAATATTACCAGCAATGGTCTGCCTAAAAACTTCTACTCCAAGAACATCTGCAATCATCTCCTCAGTCTCCTGAAAAAAAATGTCACAAATTGAATACTAGAGTAAGCCAAGAATTATATATAAAACCCAAAAGATAATTGGGAATGATAGTGATGGATATATAGGGAGAGGAAAGGGAGAGCTGCGTGGGATCATCTTCAACTGTGAGAGCAGTGTGTTAATAATGACTATAAGATAAGAAGACAACTCCACCATTATCACGATAAGACACTTTTGGCTGGCAAACAAGAGCCTTAATTAGGTTCCTGACGAAGAGAATCTTGCATGACACACCAAGTTACAAATAAGGAGATTATTTGGTTTCTCAACAAATCCAGCAGTAGTTATTTACCTATATAATCTCAAGTTGTTCTAATCATGTTCAACGTCAAAATCCCAACATAAAGGGGAAAAGGTTTTGATAGTCATTAAAATGAGTTTATATTCTTTTTGAAACTAACTGCAGTACTCAGTATAAGGTAAACGAACCAAAACTCAAATCCACATTCAAATAAGAATGGGCTTTGACAGGTTACCTATATTACAGGGTTCTCTGATTGCCTGGTCTTTGTGTACATGACACTGAAGCCAACCCTTCCAATATAATTTGTGTTCCCTTTCCAAGAAATTATTTACAGTTTACATGAGTTGTCAACAAAAAGGATGGTTGGATTCATTTAAAAAAGAAAAAGTTATGGATAAGTTATAATTTATCCACACCATTGACATCCATGCCTAAAGTATAAATATAAAGCATTGCTCCACATCAATATCCAATCTGCAACAAGTATAAGAGATTAGTATAGAAAATTTTTATAATCAAAGAATAAGGCAATACCCTATCAAGATCAGTGTGCGTGAGAGCCACGTGGTCATTGCATGCTATACAATTTCCCAGAGCAGATAATCTTTCTTCTATGCGCTGAACAACAACTTGATCAGGTAGACTGTTTCTCAAATGTTGAAGTTCTTCAGAAATAACCATGGCCATAAGATTAAAACATAATGTAAATCAGTATGATATGATAACTGGTGGAGAATTCTATAGCATCAACAAAGATGAAACATTAGATGCATAATATGTCATACGAGTTTGATAAAAATACAGTATAATACAGATACCCCACACCATGGAGTATTTGTACTGATGGAGACAAATAAGCTGATGAACCCGAGCATAAATAAAAAAACATGGAAAGGCCTAGATTGCTGATCAAGATCCCAGTTGGTTAGAGATAAACAACAGTTTTCATAATCTCTTTTTGACATTATAAATAAACCCATACTCGATAATTGGATAAACCTCTAGACAACCACCAAACACCAGTTTATAAATTTGTTAAGTAAACTGGTATTGTTATTGACTGGTTTTCAATTACAATTATAGAGAAGCCACAGAAATGGTCCTCATCATACATGCACTGTTCACCATCTCACAAAAAATCAACAACACCGGGAAAAAAAAGAGAAAAATTACAGTTAAGAACCAGAGATTTTACAGACCAGTGTAGTTTCTCATTCTTCATCAATTCAAACTTTTTTTTGTATTGTTGGGCCCTCGGTGAAGGGGACAAAAGATGAAGAGTATGACATTAAGCACTTTAAAATAAAAACTTTCAAAAAGAATTCTTTTCAAGAAATTAAAAATTAGATCAGGACCTAAAATCAACTTTAAAAATCAAGAATATATGGAATATCAAAACCAGAACTTACTGCAGCAACTTATATTCACTCCCATGACAAAACACGAAGATGTTTAATAGGTGTAAATGAAGTATCAATCCTTCACCAAAAGAAACTCAACCTAACTGGCATCAACTCAAAAGAAAAAATAAATCTTTTGATAGGTGTTCCATCATCTATAATACCACAAGATTTTGAAGATGTATTAGCTTGACAATGCCATTTTAAAGAACAATTGGCTTACTTTGTACATCAAAATCAATAGGGTGAATTATTTCTTTTCGAGAGAAGGGGGTGTACAAAGATGTTCTGACAAACCATAATACACAACACTAATAGTATCAAATATTACTAAGAATCAAAATAAACATATATAACATGTAATAATTGGAAATACCTTGGTCTGTGGTGGTGTGCGGCAAAAGAAGCCCTTTCTTATTTCCTGCAAACCAATATATAGCTAGGTTAATTAGGTCCAATAAAACTAATTTATATATAGACGAAACTGATGTAGTCATATCTCTTGTCTCTCTCTTTTTCAAATAGTATATAAAAATTTATTACTGAGAGAGAAAGAAAGAGCCCATCGCTTAACAGCCTTTACATAGTCCAAGAGAATAAAAAACAGAAAAGTAAAAGTCAACCAGCACAAAGACGACCGATAATACGAGTGCCACCAATGGAAGTTTTCACCACAGGGATAACATCTGCTAACTCGGCCTCAAATGCACTGTATCAAGCAACATCAGTTTACTCAATTACAGAAACAGTGTAGCAATTTCAATCCATTTGAAACCAAATACAAATAGTTCATAATAACTTCAAAACCACTGGTGAATACAGTTTCAGTATTTCATAAAAAGAATTGAGACCAAACTTCAAATAGAAATAAAAACCTGTAGAAGCTTTCAGAGCCTCCGATGGCAACCAAACAATAGGCATTGGTAAGTTTTGAAAATACTCCAACTTCACAAGAATTTTCAAATTGAAGTCCTGCAGGAAACACATAGCATTCAATATAGTATTGAGGAGAAAAAAAATCTCCACCAAAGAAAGTCACAAAGTAATAGATACATTAACAAAAGGATACAAACAGACTCCTTTAAATTGTGCATATTCCGGATTAAACAATAGGAGAAACATATTTGTCTCACTTACTAGTTGCCATGATTGATATGACAGAAATCTTTGACCCAAGTAACCAACTTGAAGATCTGTTGTGTTGGAATTCTATACAAAAAAACAGAATAAAGGAACCGTGATTCTTATGGAAATAAATTCTGGCAATGATAAATTGATAATAATAATCATAATAATATTGCAACTGAAATTAATGGTGAAGCTATCCTCAGGGAACTTAAATGCACATAGCATCCTAATTCCTCAATTGCTAACGTTGGAAACACTACACATCAGATTATAACACAATAAAGGAGGAAAAAAAAACAAATTTAATTAAAAATTGACTCCTCATTCCTAGCTAACTGTAATGATTTTTCAAGTTGGTAGCAATTAATTAGAGTGATAGATAGTTGTATAAAGTCTAACGATTTGTAAGGGAATAGGATCGAATAACAGATTTCATTTCTCTCAATTCTTTCCCATCTCTCTCCTTCTCTCTTCTTTGCCTCTCATACTATTCTCTATTCTGGAAATTCCTACTACCAAGAACCATTTGGTAAATTCTTTCCCTTCTCTCTCCTCACTTCTTCTTTCCTTCCTCTCGTACTATTCTCTATTCTGAAGTTTTCTACTACCAAGGAAGTTTTTTAATTTAATTAGTCTTATTTACTTATTTATTTTATTTTTTATTTAATTATCTATTCAATATTCAATTGTATATTCAATATTTCTATATTCTATCATTTAGGGTAAGTTCTTCCTCTAATATTAGGTTTCATAGTGTAAGTCTCTTCCACAATCCCCTCTCATACTATTCTCTATTCTGGAAATTCCTACTACCAAGAACCATTTGGGAAATTCTTTCCCTTCTCTCTCCTCTCTTCTTCTTTCCTTCCTCTCGCACTATTCTCTATTCTGAAACTTTCTACTACCAAGAATCACAGTAACCAATAACCAAAGCAGGGGATATTTGTTTAAAGCTTCATTTTTGTGTTCAAAAAACAAAGGCTGTAAGAAACGGTTAAATTTGTCTCTGGAAGGAACAGACGGTGCAAGAATAAACTGTAAATGAAACAATACCTGGAGCCGACCGACGACGTCGACGACTGGGGAAGGAGAGGGAGGCGCAGAGAAGAGAAGAGGATAGGGTTAAGGGTACTATGGGATTTAGATTATTGGATTCGGCTGCTTTCCCTCTTTTCAGTTTTCACTAAAGCCAACCTCATTATAAATAAAAGGCGTAAGGGTACCTTTCCTTCGTTCCCCTATCTGTTTTATTTTTTCTGAACTTATTTTGAAAATAAAAAACAAAAAAATAATTTTTTTAAAAAAATAAGCCATTCTTATTTTAGTTTCTTCTAAAAAAATTAAAAATAAATTTTTTTTATTTTACAAAAAAATTAAAATTTCTGACTTTTTTTATAAAAAATTTAATAAATAAAAGAAAAAATTATTTTATTTTTTATTCAAAATTTTTTTAATTATTATATCTAAACATAATTTACTTTTAAAAAAATTTTATTTTAAAAAAATCATTAAAAACCTTATTTTGAGGATTAAAAAATATATTTTTAAAATTGATATTATATATAAAAATTAAAATTAATACTTAGAGTTAAGATTAATATTTTAAAAATAAAAACAACCATTAAACTGATAAAGATAAAAAATTACGAGTTAATAATTTAATTAGAATAAAATTGTGATTTAACTATATTTAAATAAAGTAAAATATTTTAATTTTTATATTATATATAATATATTATATTTTATATATAATAATTAGTAATTAAAGTAATTAATTAATTAATTAATATTAATATATTTAAAACATCATTAAATAATTTTATTAAATTAAAATAAATCCATATTTTACATAATATAATATTCAATAGTAATATAATATTTTTAATTATAAAATAACAAAATTTAAACTATAATTAAAAAATTATAATGTATGTAAATTAATTTAAAAGTTATAAATTTATTTTAAGTATTAAATTAATAATAAATACAAAATAATATATATATATATATATATATATATATAAAATAATATTTAATATTTATAACAAAATTTATGATAATAAATTAAGGATAAAGTTAGTGGTGATTACAACACCTAGTGGCCCACCCTTTGGAAGTGTCTTGTAAAAGTTTCATAAACTGATAATGCCCTCTAGCTATGCAGAAGGAAAAAGAAAAGGAAAAAGAAAAAAGAAAAGAGAAAGGGAAAGGAAAAACTATATTCTCATCTCCATCAACTGCTTGGAACTTCGTTTTCTCAAACTTCATATCACGGGAAGCGTTAGCGAGACAAGGAAAATGAAAGAAGCACGTGCCGTTGCCTCCTCTTCGTTTCCTTCTTCTAAGATCTCCGTTTTTCCTTAAATATTCTTCTTCTCATTTCTTTTTTTTTTTTAATATCGTATGAAAAAAAAAACTCTAAAAGATAATGAACTGATTAATCGGCCAATTTTTTTGGTTTGACCCAAGTTATCTAATTTCTTTACCAATTTCCTTAATATCAATCTTTTAGATTGTTTCAAACAGACCGATCCAGTTTCGGTTTTGATATAATTGATTAAGACTTTTTAAAATTTAAAAAAAGGTATACATATTCTTATATCAATTAATATTAAAAAATATAATATATTAGTTGCTTTAATCAAACAAACCCTATCTCCTTTAGAAAACGGGTCAACCCGTTTAATAACCTTAAATACAAGATACTACACTTACCATTTAATTCCTTTACGTAAGGAGATAATTAACAAAGGATCATAATTGATTTGACAATGTCTCTTTCTCTCTCAATTTCTCATCTCTTTCTCCTTCTTTGTCTTCATTTTTGACCTATTTTTCTCTCTTCATCCTCTCCATCTTCCAAAGAGTTGAGACTCATTTTCTCCCTTCTTCCTCTTTATCTCGTTGTCATCAGAGAAGCAAGAGCCACTAGAAGAAAGCCAAAGACGCCAACTCACAAAGTGCCAAAGACCGAGAGCGAGGAAAAATGATATTGGGTAACCTAATTTTTTTTTGGCCTTATTATTCTATAGTTTCATTGTTGAAATTGTAAGATAACTTTAAAATTTTTTAAAAATTAAATTTTAATTTTTTTTCAAAATTTAAAAATTTTTTAATAATAATAAACTAATGATAAATTTTATAAAAATTTTAAAAAAATAAAAACAATAAAAAATTTAAAAAGTCACACAAAAATAAATATTTTGAAGAAAAAGTAAAAAAAATTTCAAAAAAATATAAAATCATTTCAAAAAAATTTAAAAAAATTACTATAAATAAAAAACTAATAAATAGTATAAATAAAAAAATTTAAAAAAATAAAAAATAAATTTGGAAAGACTGTAACTTAGTCCCTTTATTTTTTTCCTTTGTTAACTTCATCAAAACAATGCTGTTTCATTTAAAATGGTATAAAAAATACTATGAAACGGGAGAATCGCCAATTCAACAAATTTTTTGTTTTATCGAATCAATAATGGTTCGTCAATTTGACATTGATTTTTTACACCTCTAGCTTCTAGAGGTTAAACAAATCAACTAGAAACAACTTTTTAAAATTTTTTACTTAAAAAAATAAATTCTAAAAAAATTATTGAATGAATAATATAATAAATATTAAATAGTTTAAAAAAATCATAAATAAAAAATAGTCAAATAATATAAAAAAATTGGGGATAGACGGTAAAAATGCATTGTTAAAACTTTACTTTTGGGGGTGTAAGGTAATAAATGTCTTTTTATATATAATATTATTTATTATTTATTATTCATCATAATTATTTATTATTATCAAATTAATAATAATAAATAAAGTATAAAATAAGAGTTCAACAAAATATTTTTTCTTAACACTTTAACTCAAATAACTGGAGGGCACAATAAATCTCACGTAAATTAGCAATAAGGCTAATACTAGTACGAACAATATATTTTTATCTTAAGAAAAATATGTGTAAAATTTATTATTTAATTAATAAATTATATTCATATTTATTAATTGTAAATTCATAATTTTATGCTTATTTATTTTTTAAATTTAATAATATCATGTACATGAAAAATCTAAATCAAGTGGAACTAGTGAAAAAATGGTGAAAAGAGCGCCCACCTGAGTGAATTAGAACATGACAATAACTCTATAAATTATAAAATATTTTTTTAGAATGAAACAACAATTATTTTGTCTAAAAATATTAGTTAAAGTATTACATTTTTTCATATTAAATGTTAATTAATTTTAATGTTAAGAATTTAAATATTCACAATGATTATTTAGATAAAAAAAATTGTGAAAGTGAAATGTGTTAAAAAATTTATATTTGTAAAGTTTAAATATAAAACATTCATTAAATTATGTGGAATCTATTTATTTTTTTATATAAAAAAAATTAAAGGTTAGAAAAAGGAACCCTATTTTTTTCCCAAATTATTGAGAATTTTTTTAGAAAATTTATTATTTACAATTTCAAATGCATGTACTGATTACTTTTTTTTTTTGTTATACAAAATAGTTATCAGTTATAACAAATAATGTATTATAAAAAATAATTATTGAGAAATGATTATTATGTTGGAGTTTAATATAATAACCATTTTTGTAATACTAATTAATTTTTATAGAATAAAAAAATGGGTGAAGTATACATGACACTAAATGACTTTAGTATCATATAATAAATAATTTTTTTTTTAAAATAAATGAAAAAGGAAAAAAAATGAAAATAAGAAAGAAAAAAAAAAAGATTCAATTAGGAAAGATCATTCACTTCACTGGCAAAGGTGGGAAAGAGAGTGATTTTGCAAGAAGATTTCAATTTCAGTCGATGCGCGCCAAAACATTTTCCCATAAATTGCGTCCCCGCCAAAGTTGGAGACTTACTCAAATTGATATCCATATCATATGAACAACGCCTGAGCAAACACATGACGATTGCCAAAACCACTGCACCCACCAACTAATACCGCTCCAGTTCATCCCCTGCTTCATTCTTTCCATATTCGTTTTCTCTCTTCGGAGAAAGTTTTCTAACAAAGAAGGAAGGAAATTTAAGGAATGGGATCTGCCGCCCTTCTGCATTCTTCTGCCCCCAATGATACGTCATCTGGTGACGCTCCAAAATCAGGTATATAAACCCATTTAATATCTGTTGAGGACATCTGGGTTTATTGTTTATTCTCTTCTTCACCAGGTATATTAAACTCGTGCTTTTGCCAAACATGATGTTTTTTCAGAGTGGTTTCGGATGAATAATTGAAGTTTTTTATTTTATTTTTCCTTTTTCAATTTCCTTTTTGCCCATGTATTAACCCGATACCCATTTTCGGTCACTCTTAAATTTTGTACTTCAAATTAAATTTTGGGGCTTTGCTCTGTTCTTCAGACACGGGTTTTATTTGTTGTCTTCACCAGGTACATGAAATTCGTGCTTTTGCCAAACCATGACGTTTTCAGAGTGGTTTTGGATGAATAATTCAAGTTCGTTTTTGTTTTATTTTTTTCTTTCTACCCATATGTTAATCCGATACCCATTTCATTTACTCGTAAACTTTGTACCTCAAATTCAATTTTGGGGCTTTGCTTTATTGCTTCAAACTACTAAACTCAAAGGATCTGTTATTCCTCGGTTGCAACTGAGGCTTTGAAACCATAACTTCAGTATTAGAGGTTTCTAAGTCGTTTCCGTCGGTAAACTTTTGGTTGAATTTTTCTTGATTCTTTAGGTTTTATCTCTTCTTGCTGTTTGTATTGTTTCTCTACGAATTGATGCTTCTTATGCATATTGTGGCCAAATTTTATGTTGCTTTCTTCACATAATTATTTTTGGATCTCGGAGGTTGGGTAAATTATGTTTGACATTTTCCATCCCTTCGGGTTCCACCCTATTAACTGTAGTTTTATGTTAATTGTGTTGTTACATTATAGCTCTGAAGCTATAACTTCAACAATGGAGGTTTTTTAGTCATACCCTCGGTACCCTTCTTCATGAAAATTTTATTGATTCTTTAGGCTTGATCAATCTTATTGCATTCTTTATTGTCTCTCTGCAAATTGATGCTTTTTATGCATTTTATGTTGCTTCCTTTACATGTAGGTAAGGTTTAATTCTAATTAATTGAGCCTGACTGCATGGTTTATTAATTAGCTATTTTGCTTATGTAAGATTGTTCTTGTCATTACTTTTTTAAGTGTCTATTCTTTTTCTCTACTGTCTATGGTTCTGTTACTCATTTTCTTTTTATTTAAATTTTGATTTAATGCCAGTAGTTCTCTTTTTGTCATATATAAAAATCTCAGCAAAGTTCTTTCCTCAGTGTGTATAGATGCTAGTTTTGCCTTTGTAATTATTATCATACTTACAAATTTCATTTATCCATTTTCCTTGTATAGTGGATGATTATGATGTTCATAAGTGTCTGGTGTATTACTGTCTTCTACCGGGCTCATTTGCTTTTTGGCCTTTATGCTACTTTTTTAAATCATATTTATAAATTTGCAATCATTTTGTTTGATTCTGTAGTTTCCAAAACTGAAGAGGTACTTATGGCTGGAGATAAGCAAAGGAAGAGAGGCTTGTCACAGAAAAGTGAGCAGTCCACTGGTTCTCGCAAAATGCCGAAGCGAGCTGCGGCAAGTAAAAATTTGAAGGAGAAGTCCATTTCCTTACCTGAGAAGTCTTGTCTTATTGAAGTGAAGAAGGATCAGGTTGTAGAGGAAGAGATCCTGGCTGTGTGCCTGACTTCTGGACAGGATGATGGTCGTCCAAATAGAAGGCTTACAGATTTTATTCTTCACGATGAAAATGGTGAAGCACAACCTCTTGAGATGCTGGAGGTCAATGATCTGTTTATCTCTGGACTTATATTGCCTATTGAAGAGAGTAGAGATAAGAAAAAAGAGAAAGGTGTTCGCTGTGAAGGATTTGGACGCATTGAATCGTGGGATATATCTGGTTATGAAGATGGATCTCCAGTTATATGGCTTTCTACTGATGTTGCTGATTATGACTGCTTGAAGCCGGCTACTAGTTACAAGAAATATTATGATCATTTCTATGAAAAAGCTGGTGCATGTGTAGAAGTTTACAAAAAACTCTCAGTATCTTCTGGAGGGGACCCTGAGATAAGTCTTGATGAGCTACTTGCTGGCATGGCACGTTCCATGAATGGAAGCAAGGCCTTTTCTGGGACTGCCTCTGTGAAGGAGTTTGTCATTTCTCAGGGTGAGTTTATTTATAATCAGTTGATAGGATTGGATATGTCATCCAAGAAAAATGACAGGATGTTCACAGATATTCCTGTTCTTGCTGTTCTAAGAGATGAGAACAAGAAACATGGTAACTTGTTGCATGCACAAGCAATACCGTCAAATGGGAGTTTAAAGATTGATTCGGGGATTGGAGATGAAGAGAATAAAAATCAGTTAACTTCAACAACTTCTTTAGCTGAGGAAGATGAGGATATGAAGTTAGCAAGGTTGTTGCAGGAGGAAGAGTATTGGCAGTCTATGAAGCAGAAGAAAAGCCACCGATCAGCCTCTGCACCGGGCAAATACTACATTAAAATTAATGAAGATGAGATTGCCAATGATTATCCTCTTCCCGCTTATTACAAAACCTCCCTGCAAGAAACTGATGAGTTTATAGTTTTTGACAATGATTTTGACATGTATGACACTGAGGAACTTCCTCGAAGCATGCTACATAATTGGTCTTTATACAACTCAGATGCGAGATTGATTTCCTTGGAACTTCTTCCAATGAGGCCTTGTTCAGAGATTGATGTTACCATCTTTGGATCTGGAATAATGACCTCAGATGATGGAAGTGGGTTCCATCTGGATACTGATGCTGGTCAATCTTCTTCCATTGGATCAGGAGCACAGGTTGGTGATGGAATTCCCATTTATCTGAGTGCAATAAAGGAATGGATGATAGAATTCGGATCATCAATGATTTTCATATCCATCCGAACAGATATGGCCTGGTATGTGGTCTTTTGCATAAAATGAAGACTATTTAACATTTCTTAGATTTTTAAAGTTTGATGTCAACTATTTTTGTCTGTTAATACATAATAGGGATGTGACCTGTGGTATTTATAGCATTCTTATCTGAAGGGAGATTAAAATAGGAACCCATTTGTTTTTTGCAAGCCGAAGTGCCAAACTATTGCATGTATATTAGGATATCTGTAATGGACGAATTTGGAGATTCACATAAGTACAACTGCAAAACATTAAAATTTTTGCACATATATTCAGGAGTTTGTAAATGACTAAATGTTAATTAGGACATACGAACTTCTTTCCTTTCAGGTATAGACTTGGCAAGCCATCAAAGCAGTATGCTCCTTGGTATGAAACAATTTTGAAAACTGCAAGGCTTGCTATTAGCACCATCACCTTGTTGAAGGAGCAGAGCCGAGTGTCAAGGCTTTCTTTCGCAGATGTCATCAGAAAAGTATCTGACCTTGGTCAGAATCATCGCTCTTACATTTCATCTGATCCAGCAGCAGTTGAGAGATATATTGTTGTCCATGGACAGATAATTTTGCAACTGTTTGCAGAATTTCCTGATGCCAAGATAAGAAAGTGTGCATTTGTCACTGGCCTTATGAGTAAAATGGAAGAGCGACACCACACTAAATGGTTGGTGAAGATGAAAAAAGTTCTGCCAAGGAGTGAACCGAATTTGAATCCTAGATCAGCTGTGGCCCCTGTTGTGTCCCAGAGGAAAGCTATGCAGGCTACAACAACAAGGCTGATTAATAGAATATGGGGAGAGTATTACTCAAACTACTTGCCAGAGGATTCAAAAGAGGGAACTTTGAGCAAATTAAAGGATGAGGATGAAGTTGAGGAGCAAGAGGAAAATGATGATGATGATGATGCTGATGATGCTGAGGCTGAGGAGGAGGCATTACATTTGGAGGGAACCCAAACACCACATTCAGCGTCAAAACAAACCAAATATCTTTCTACAGACGGAGAAGTAAGATGGGATGGGGAGCCTGAAGGTAAAACAAGCTCTGGATATGTTCTATACAAAAGAGCCATTATTCATGGAGAAGCAGTTTCTGTGGGGCAATCTGTGTTGGTGGAAGTCGATGAAATAAATGAATTTCCTGAAATTTATTTGGTTGAGTATTTGTTTGAATCATTAGACGGACAAAAAATGTTCCATGGTAGGATAATGCAGCATGGATGCCAGACAGTTCTTGGCAACGCTGCTAATGAGAGAGAATTATTTTTGACAAATGAATGCAAGGATTTAGGACTGGAAGACATTAAGCAGATACCTGTTGTGGATATTCGGAAAATTCTATGGGGACATCAGCATCGGAAGGATAATATCTCTTCTGATAAAATTGAGAGGGCTAGAGCAGAAGAGAGGAAGAAGAAAGGACTGCCTATTGAGTATTACTGTAAAAGCTTGTATTGGCCTGAAAGAGGTGCTTTCTTTAAGCTTCCATTTGATACTTTGGGTCTAGGCACAGGAATCTGCCACTCTTGCAAATTGAAGGACGCTGCAAAGGAAAAGGATAATTTCAAAGTAAATTCATCCAAGACTGGTTTCCTATTTAAAGGAACTGAATATTCTCTTCACGACTATATTTATGTAAGTCCTTTTGACTTCGAGGAGAGAGTAGAGCAGGGAACTTATAAGAGTGGAAGGAACGTAGGGTTGAAAGCTTATGTTGTGTGCCAAGTGCTGGAGATTATCGTTAAAAGGGAAATAGAACAATCTGAAGTCAAAGTCAGAAGGTTTTTCAGACCAGATGACATATCAAATGAGAAGGCATACTGCTCTGATATTCGAGAGGTAAAAGCTACTCAGAACTTATAAAATGAAAACACACACACACACAAACACATGTAGTGTATCACCTATTCACATGAATGCATTGTTTTATTGAACGAGTGAACAAAACTGGCCATAGCTATTGTATCAGGCATGGATGGCTGGATGAACATTATATATCAAAATGAACTTTATAAATGGTTATGTAGTTTTTTTAAGATGGTGTTTTGTTCCAAGCCATTCATCTTCGATTCAATTGACTGTGGTAAGTGAGGTCCTCTGAGTGTGCATGCCTGTGTGTATGCACATTACTTATATCATTTCAAGATTTTGTTCTACTTTTGTGTATCTTTTTGGAGTATCTAATGTGTCTAAGTTTTTATATTGACTTTTATTCCTTGAATTGAATATTTTAGGTATATTACAGTGAAGAAACACATCTAATCTCTGTGGAATCTATAGAAGGGAAATGTGAAGTAAGAAAGAAGAATGACATCCCAGCATGCAGTTCTCCTGGAGTCTTCCAACACTTGTTTTTCTGTGAGCATTTGTATGATCCTACCACGGGGTCACTCAAGCAGGTGAGTATTCTTAGCCCTTTCGTGTGAGTGTAAACTGCCCTTGTTAATTCATCAAATAAATCTGTGAAGGCATCAGAGCTGTTTATAATTTAATAATTTATTATATGTGTTCTATTTTAGACTGGAGTATGGCCTATCTGGTTGCATGCGGCCAGGCTTTTGAACTGTTCCATTTCTGGCTATTGATAATCCTCTAAGCTGTTTTCTATTTAAACCTGATTGAATTGCTGCCCACAACCCTGTCTTCGGATTTAATTGCTCATTCTTGTTGCCTAGTTCCAGTTTCTTGATATGCATTTTCTATATTACAATTTTAAACCATTTCAAAATTTCTAGAAAGGTCTCACTGCCATTAACTTGTTAGCTTTGATTAAGTGTACAAGTTTAATGTTGATTAATGTATCAGATTATTAATTTTATTATTCATGAAATTAATATTTGATTCTGGTGCAACTATGGTAAGAGTGCATTGTATTTTTTTTTTTTTTTTATGATAAACCATCAAATTTTTTTTTATTGCTTGACAGTTGCCGGCACATATCAAAGTAAAATACTCCAGTGGAAACACTGGTGATGCTGCAGCTAGAAAGAAAAAAGGAAAGTGCAAAGAGGGAGAAAGCATATCAGAAACGGATATAGAAAGAAAGACTTGGAATGAGAATAGTTTAGCAACCCTAGACATTTTTGCTGGATGTGGTGGTTTATCAGAGGGATTGCAGCAGTCGGGTAACCTTAATTGTACTTCTATAACAAGAAACGTAATATTATCTACTATAAATACATAATATAACTTTTGTGCATTACTGCCTGAATACTTCAGGAGCTTCATCAACTAAGTGGGCTATTGAGTATGAAGAACCGGCTGGAGATGCGTTCAAACTCAATCATCCTGAAGCATTGATGTTTATTAATAACTGTAATGTTATTCTTAGGTAAACCATCACATTTACATAAACTCTCCCTGTTTCCAAGCTTCAAAAAAGAGAAGAACCCATTTGCATGTGGCCACTAATTCTCTAAATGCATTGTAATGTAGGGCCGTGATGGAGAATTGTGGGGATACAGATGATTGTATCTCAACTACTGAGGCTGCAGAATTAGCTGCGTCGTTAGATGATAAGGAAATAAATAGTTTGCCCATGCCAGGACAAGTGGATTTCATTAATGGGGGGCCTCCATGTCAGGTCTGTCTAGCTGTTGGGATTCTTGTCATTCTTCTAAAAAATAATATTTTTGGGTACTTGTTAAATAATTGTATGTTGTGTTCCAGGGTTTCTCTGGGATGAATAGGTTCAACCAGAGCACTTGGAGTAAAGTTCAATGTGAGATGATACTAGCATTCTTATCTTTTGTGGATTATTTCCGGCCGAGGTATTTCCTACTAGAGAATGTGAGGAACTTTGTGTCTTTCAATAAAGGACAGACATTCCGATTAACCTTGGCTTCGCTTCTTGAGATGGGTTATCAGGTAAGATTGCTTAAAGGCAGATTCTTTTCTTTTTTTGTCCCTCAGTAATTACACTTGAGTTGGTGAATAAAAGCTTGGGGCACTAACAAAACTGATTTTTTGTACAAAGGTGAGGTTTGGTATCCTAGAGGCTGGAGCTTACGGGGTTTCCCAGTCAAGAAAACGGGCATTTATATGGGCAGCCTCTCCTGAGGAAGTGCTTCCTGAGTGGCCAGAGCCAATGCACGTCTTTGCTGCCCCAGAGTTGAAAATTACGTTATCAAAAAGTGTCCAGTATGCTGCTGCTCGCAGTACAGCTACTGGTGCTCCATTCCGTGCAATAACTGTTAGAGATACCATTGGTGATCTCCCAGCCGTGGGGAATGGAGCCTCTAAAGCAAACATGGAGGTATGGCAAAAAGAAAAATGTGTTTTAGATACCCTTTTGCAATTTAACTACTATAAGTGGCCTTTAATCTGACCTGATTCTTTGTTGCACAGTATAAAAATGATCCTGTCTCATGGTTTCAAAAGAATATTCGAGGCGACATGGTTGTGTTGAGTGACCATATATCAAAGGAAATGAATGAGTTGAATTTGATTCGATGTCAAAGGATTCCCAAGCAACCTGGAGCTGATTGGAGGGATCTTCCGGATGAAAAGGTATGTTTAATTCTTGTGGCTTTTGAGCATAATAAATTTCGAGTTTTACCTGATTTATGATATCAATGAAATACAGGTAAAATTGTCTACCGGACAAGTAGCAGATTTAATACCATGGTGCCTGCCGAACACAGCTAAGCGACACAATCAATGGAAAGGGCTGTTTGGTAGGTTGGATTGGGAAGGGAATTTTCCAACTTCCATTACAGATCCTCAGCCAATGGGAAAGGTTGGAATGTGTTTCCATCCTGATCAAGACAGGATCCTCACAGTTCGTGAATGTGCCCGATCTCAAGTAAGTATATAACTATAATTAACTATTCTCTTAAATGCCATGATAATTGATATGAAATGGATTCAAAATGACAATTAGCTATTATCTATAATTAATATAGTGGTAGCAGCTTCCTTAGGGCCTTGTAGTAAATATCATTTGATTTCTCATTTATAAATGCAGGGTTTCCCAGATAGCTACCAATTTTCTGGTAATATCCAACACAAGCACCGGCAAATTGGTAATGCTGTTCCTCCTCCTTTAGCATTTGCATTAGGGAGGAAACTCAGAGAAGCAGTGGATTCTAAGACCTCCAAATAGAAGATTAGTCATATGATCATTGTACAGAGAGATGAAAGCCAATAATTAAGTGTAGTTTAGTGGTTAGGAATTCCAATCATTATCTTGAGCAAAACTCACCCATTGTAATTTTTCTTATTATATCTTAACCAATGCATTTTTTTAGAAGATCCCTTCCAACATTTGCAAAGATTGTGAATTATATATATAATATATGATACTTGTTTGGCCAAGAAAATGGTAAAATTCTACTACACGTTCATATTATAAGACAACAAAAAGTACATCTATGTAAGTGAATCTGTGAATGGCAGTTTTTAAAAGACATTGCCTGCGCATTCAGCCATACCTTTGTTATAAAGAAGTTCATAATCAAGTGATCCTTCAAATCCTTTACGTTCGCATTTATTTCTACATTTTTGGTGGCACTCTCTTCTTTTATCTTGTACAGATCTACTTCCTCCACTTTTGAGTTTATTAAATTTGTTGAAAAATATATTAGGAGAAGATTTAACTTTACCATCAAAAGGAAATGGGGAGGTAGGATCAGGAACAGTGAACCCAAACCCAAACTCATCTCCTATTGTGATTGAGGCTAGCTGTGCCCAAAGTATTACCAACATCAAATTCTTAATCACTTTCCCTGCCATAACCATAGCCATAGCTAATACCTTCTCTCACCTTCCATTACATCTTTTCTTCAAATGAGTTGCCCTGTGTATATGTACAGTTTTATATTTATTTGTGAAAATTAAATAAGTTAATAACCTTGATTATTTCATGCACACTAGATTAAATGTTTACTGTTAATATATACCTAATATAATTTTTACAATGTATTTTTATTTCATATTATGTTTAATGTTAATACAAGTGTTAATTATTAAATTAAAATATTCAAAATTATTTTATAGTTAATAAGTAAGATATTAATATATCTTGATTCTTGACCATAGACTAATTGCTCCATAACTCATATATAAATAAGAATATTTTGGTGTAAACGATTTTTTGCCCCTTGTTAATCAAAAAGATAAAATTAGACTTGATTGTAGGAGAAATTTTAAATTTTAAATTGTACAAAAATGTGTTGAAATTGAAACTGAAATTCTTTAGAATTATGCAAACGACAAACTCACCATAATCACATCTAATCCAAAACATGGCCGGAAAAGGCTCTCCGAAGTCAAGATTCTCATCTCCAATACCTCAGAAAAACTTGATGTCCATCATAATCATTTAAGGGGCTTTCTTTCATACTCCTAATAGTATGTTTTTATTTTTTTTAATTTTAATTTTTAGTTTTTTAATTATTTTTTTAATTTATATTTTAAGAAATAAGTTAAAAGAATTTAAAAATTTTTGAAAAAATAAAACAAAATTTTCATAACACATTAATTCAAAAATAATTCAAAAAACAAAATAAGAAAACAAAAAAAAGGTTAAAAACAATCTTTTGATTCTTTTTATATATTTTTTAATTTTTTTTAAATTCTTTTAACTTATTTCTTAAAATAAAAAATTTTAAAATTTTAAAAATAAAAAATTCTATTCTAGAGTATAGATATTCTAGAGTAGGATAAAATCTCCCATTATTTAAAGATATAACTATTGTGTAACAACAATTGATTAAATATGAAAACTTAACTTAATGCTTGTACGATTAAATATAAAAACTTAACATCCATCGTCAATATCATTTAAAGATATAGCAATAGTATTTATATTGTTGAAGGTTTCCTGTTATTAAAGACCCTATTTATTCCTCCCACACTCAATTAGAATATGTTAAATAATAATAAATATAATAAATTAAAATAGCGACATTAATTATATGCATGACAACAAAAGAATAGCAATGTATAAAAAAAAAGGAGGATCAATTCATATTTTCACCTACAAAGAACTCATTATATATAGATAGAGCGTATCTTATAAGAATAATAATTTATTATAAGATGTGAGAATAATAGTTAATAATCCTTGAATAAAAAATAAATTACTAAAATTAAAACACTCATTAAAGCTAACATTAGTAGCACATATATTTTTAATGAATATTTTAATCTTATTCATTTATTTTGATATAATAGTTATTAATTAATCATCTCACCTCTTATAATAAACCATTATTCTTATAAAATTTGGTATTCCAAATTTGGTATTAGTTGAACTTCTCAACTCCCTCCAAACAAATCTTGAATAGTTAAGAGTTTTATTTTTTTAAAAAATAAATATGTTATTTCTTTTATTATCTTTACTTAGGCATGAAAGACATTTTCTTGTTTATTTATTTGTTGAAAAATGCAGTAATATGATTCATTTTTCTCTTTTATCATTTTGGTAAGGGCCCTGTCAAATTGTGTTGGGGCAATAAGATTTGTTTAATTGGATTAGTGGGATCAATTTTTTTTTATATATGAATAAATAAATAAATATTGTTATTTGAGAAATTGCTTCCACCCCCTTGGATGTAGGTCTGGCTTTTCGTAAGCATCCGACTTTAAAAAGAGATGGATTATTACGATCCTATTGAGTCGTACATCACCTAATATGAGTTAGATATGTGAGTTTATAACACCTTTATCATCTTTTCATTAATGGCTAACTTTGGGTAGAAATACAAACTCTAAATCACTTTCAAATCTTTATATATTAAAACGTAATAATATTAAAATACGTGCAAGAGAAGAAAAAAAAAAGTGTATTAAAAAAGAAAGTATACAAAAACACATTGATATTAAGATATGGGAAGAAGTAATAGCGGCCGATAAATATAGATGGGTTATATATTGCCTGCGCATTCCGCCATACATTTGTTAAAAAGAAGCTCATAATCTTGGGAGTCTTCTTCAAATCCTCTGAATTCACATTTAGCTCTACACTTTCTGTGACAATCTCTTCTTTTTTGTTCAAAAGATGCTCTCCCACTGTTGCGGCTGCTATTATGGAATTTGTTGACATGTCTACCTCGAATCCCAATTTTGGCATCAACAAAATCTGAAGCAAATGAAAAAGGATTGGTATTGGTATTGGTATTGGTAGGAAGAAGAACAGAGGCAGAGGCAGAGGTAGGAAAATTGAAGGCTTTGGTTGTGGGTAGTTGCAGTAAAAGCATTAGCACCACCATCTTTACTATTGACCTAGCCATAGCCATAACGATTTGTTTAATGAGTGTGACTCAGATATATGGTTGCCCCCCTTTTATAAAGTTCAAGTATATATATATTTCCACCCATCATCCTTTGGGAAGCTCATTCCACCACTTATCCTTTAGTTCCGATGCATCATATGAGATTGAATAAGATAATATAAGTGAATATAATCTATTCTTATACGATATTTGACGAAGATTGTATAAATTTATATAATTAAATTTGTTATAACAAAATACGAAGAACGATGGGATAAGGTATTGAATATAATAAAAGTTTGACTTTTTTAATTAAAATATCTTTAAATATAAAAGAAAATAGATTTACCATAATTATTTTTTAGTCAATATTTAAAAAATATATAAAATATAAAATTTTCTGAATTTATTTTTAGTCTAATTTTAACAAATAATATAAATAAATAACATGAAATTTATCAAAATTATTTTTGTCTAGTTTAACACAAAATAATATCTAAAAATATTAAAATTATTAAAATTAGTTATAAGTCTAATTTTTACACAAAAATGTCAAAGTCGTGAAAAACTTCTAAGCATATTTTAGTTAAAATAATCAAACTTTTATTCTATCCAATATTGTATAGTTCATTAATAAACATGAAATATGATTATATTATATAATTTATTATGTTATATGTTGTCATAATAAATACAATATCATATAAAAGCTTATCTTATCTTATGCACTTAGCCAAATGTGGCCATAATAATAAACACAAAGACACTAACTTTAAATGTTTAACTTAAAGATTAAAAGGATGTATTTTTTATCTTAATTATTTGAGTTTAAGATGGTGTTTGGATCTCCTTTTGTGGGAAGAGAAGTGCTTCTTTTTTTAAAAGAATCCCTTCTGTAATTTTGTGAGTTGTTCGTATCTCCTTCTTCTTGAATGAGAAAGAAAATGAGAAATTGTGATTAAAGTATAATCCCTATTTTATAATTTCTCTTTTTAAGAGAAGTTGATTCATTTTTTCTCGACGATTTTGCCCCTCTACTCATCATACTTACATCTTTTTTAATTATAATATCATAATTAAATTTTATCACAGTTATAAAATTTAAATTTAATCAAATATATGTTTAATATAGTTATATTATTTCTTTTATTACATTATTTTTTATTATAATTATTTTTACATAATTATTATTTTATTTTAAAAATTATTATTTTTAATCATGTATATATTCATTTTATTATTTTCAAATTAAATATATAATTTTGATATATTAAAAATTATTAATTTTAAATTTATTATTCATGCTCTTTTCAATAATTTTATCAATCAAAAATCCTTTTACAGTTTTGCAGTCGAACACATTTTTTGATTCAAAAGTCATTTTTATTTACTGCACTCACAGGCAAAATAATTTCTCATTCTATTAAAATGCATTCTTTTTTTAGAATTAACTTCTCATTGTATAAAAGTCATTTTTTTTAAAAAAACATCTGAACATGTCATAAATCTTAAGAGATACACTTTAATATCATTTTAAAAAAAACTTAACGTTAGTTAAAACATAAACTATCTTGAAATAAAAAATAAAAAATCTATCGTTTAGGCAAAGTTTTGAGCTCTTGAACTTTTTTTAATACATAAAGATTGATTTTATAATCCAAAAACTTTTGCTTGTGGTCACAACCTTACAAATCTTCATGGTTATTGTCTTATCATGTTACTTAAAAGGATCCCCTCATAATTCAGGATACATAAATGGTTTTTTTTGTCTAATAATGAGTTTTTGTATTAACCAAAGCTTTGATTTAGTTCAATAACCTTTGAGAAGAGTTTGAGTCTTTTTCTTTGCAAGTTTTGAGGATTAAATTATTAGTCCTAAGCTGGTTGCCTCCCTGTGGATATGAAAAATGGCTATCCTCTTTTGGAAATATGCAAAATTGCCAACAACACTCTTTAGTCTTTACTTATGTTTAGATAAGCTTAAGAAAAAAAAAATATGTGAATGTGAATTTTTATTAAAGGAAAAAATTATTTTACATTTGAATACAATAATTAAAAAATATTTTTAAATTAATAATTAAAAATATCATTTTTATTTACCAATCCTCTTCATTTATCTGCGCTCACTTTTATCACAAGTATTTTTTTTGAAACTAAAATTTATAGCTTAAAACAAAGTATGATTTTCTATTTTTTATGTCCTTTTGTTTTTTTAAGTATATTCAAACAACCACTTTCAACTTTTTTTTGGGGTTAAAAAATTACTTTCTTTCAAAAAAAAACTATCCAAACTGGATTACTATTTAGTTAATAGCATGATATATATATTACCTATTAAAAATTAATTTACTCACAAAACAGTATCAAATATATAATTAAAAATGTATACAAATATAAAAATTTATTTTAATATGTATTTATAGTTTATTATTTTAGTTAATTAATAAGTGATATATATATATATTATTTATTAAAAATCATGTATCATTCATATAACAATTTATTAAAAACATATGTGTCATTTACGTAACTTTTAAATTTTAATGAATAACCTTAACCATTCATTTTTTATTTAACGATTATCAATTATTCATTTCACCTTTCATAATAAATTAACCATTTCATAAAAAACGTCCCCATATATATAATTCAAATAGTAAATCAACTGTAATGAAACTTAAACAGTTGCTCTTTTATATTGTTGTTTTAAAACATTGATATTAAATATTATCCAAAATATTATTAACCAACCTTTAATTCAGTGGTATTAAGTTACATTCAAAACTAGAAATTGTTTAAATCTCAAATAAATAAAAAAAATATCCACCAACAATGAAATAAAAATCACAACAAAATTTAATTTTAACTCGCTGCAGTCATAGTTAAGTGAAAAGAGTATACAAAATTTTTTCAATTGCTTCAATAGTTTACATATAATTTGGGAATAAAATTTGTTTAATCATTTAAGAATGCATCATGGCCGGTTGACAAAATCTTTGACTTGGGAAATAAACTGGGAGGACTGGGGCAATTCTGGAAATAAGTAAAATCCATGAACCATGGTTGGATACTCGATTAACTCTGCCTTCTTCCCGGATTTCCTTAACCACTCGTAGTACCTCCTCTGCCAGTCCTGTAACGGGTCAAACCCAGCCACATAGATAAGCGTATCTGGGTAATCCATACTAGATATATCCACCCCATTGGGTCCGCTCACGTTGGCCGCTTCGTGATCCCGGTCCGACCCTTCTGGCAAGAGCACCTTCCAATACCAATCAGTTCTCTCCACCGAAATCAACGGGACCTCTTTAAGTCGGATCTCTGATTCGGTCCGTTCCTCTCCTCCGAAAAACGGCTGTATGGAAACCAACCCAATAACCTTCAATTCCCGGAGCTTATTCATGCAAACACGAACCGCCACGTGATGGGCCAAGTTCGCACCGGCGCTATCGCCCACCAAGAAGCATCTGGACACGTCAGCAATCTCAGGCAGAGCACCACGGTTTTGGTCGAGGAACTTGAGGACGTCGAAACCGTCGTCGTATTGAGACGGATAACGGTGTTCGGGGGCAAGATGGTAATTAACAGAGACGACGACGGCCGGAATCCTATTGGAGAACCACCGGCAAACGGCGTCGTACGCGGACGAAGCTGGGGACAAGAATGCGAAGGCACCACCGTGGAAGAAAACAATAACGGGTAGGGAGGTGGGTGTAGTGAAGGCCGTGGGTATGAAAAGCCGGAACCAGAGGTTCCGGGTCGAGTCGACAATAACGTGGGAGGACTTGACGCCGTTTATGGGATTGGGGTTGGGTTGGGCTTTGCGGTCGAATAAGTTATATAGACGGCGGTTGACGGTGCCGTTGGGGCGGCGAGAGGCGTCGGCGAGGGCGGAGAGGAGGGAAAGCGTAAAGCTCATCCTCCATGGAAGGACTGGTTTCCGCTTCTGTGATGATTTAGAGGTAGCCATCCTTTGAGTTCACAGTGAAGTGGGTCTGGCTCTATGACTTTTGCATTGACCCTGAAAAAAGATAAGAAGGCAATGAGATTTTCTTTTTTTTTTTCCTTCTAACTTCCAACCGGACAAGTGATCTTTTGGTTTCAAACGGGAAAAATGAAACCATGGCTTGGGGATACATGCTGTTTGGGTGAAAACGGGAACAATTAAAATAGTGCAAGAATTTGATGATTAAATTCAACCAACTGGAAATTTATAAGAGCTCGATTTTCTAACTCTTGTCTCATTCATGAGAGTGTTTACAAAAGAATTATAATTTAGGATATGTCCGTATATTTTACTTTAAAAATATACACAGAATTATAATTTACATAATATATTAAATAAATAAATTTGAGATTAAAATTTGACTCATCAAATTATACAAGTTGAGTTTGAATAAATAAAAGTTTGACTCTTAAAATCAATAAATTATTTTTTAATTAATATATAAATATATATAACATTTATATATTAAATTTTTGTTGCATATGAACAAAATTAGAAGTTTTACCTTTGGATAAGTATTCAGTAGGTTTGAGATTGTTTATATAAACTCGATTGAAAAAAGTGAGCCGAACCAAATCAGGTAAAAATTGGGTTTGAGACTTTTTTATTTGTTCCACGTTTGAGCACAAATTTAAGTTTATTAAGTTCGTCTAATAAACGAGTCCAAGCCTAAATAACTTGTATATTCAAGTATTACACCTATGGTCATAAATCATAAAAAGGTCAATTCATATTTTAGTAAGGAAGATAAAATTAAGGGCTGTATACTTGTGATAGAAGTACAACGTAAGAGGAGAAAGTGACCTCCACATGTAGGAAGCGTATGGAAAGACAATTTTTGAATAATTTATTGATATATTTTATTAATATATACTTGTTTTAGATAATTTAAAATATATTTTTATTAATTTTTATATATTTTATTATATTTTATTAATTGTTTTAGTTATATTTTTTTATGTCCGTTTGGGCTCACTTATAATTAAAATTTTATAGGACCAAGTTAAGATTTTTAAATAAAAGGTTGATCAAAAAAAAATTTATTGTAATATGAAGAGAGCTGAGTTAGGTCAACTTTTGATAATACTACTTTCAATTGCTTGGACAACTAATTGGACCACTATAATTGGACCACGTTATCATAATCATTAAAAAATAAATTCTCTCATTTTTTCATATTTTCATTCCATTTAGTGTATATTTCTTCTTTCCTCTCTTGTCATATTAAGATATCGCAGCAAAGAAAAAGAAAAAAATGCAAAGCAAAAATCAAAACAGTAGCCAAGGAAAGATTATAAACTACTTGTAGAAATTAGGATACAGAAATCACAGAGAAAAAACAAAATAACATGGTATGAGTTTTTCCTTAGAAGAAGTGATCCAGTAAAGAAGAGAGGAGACAGGAGGCGAAAGAGAGAGGATGGAGTTTGGAAGAAAGAATTTTACAAAGTATACCTCTATGGATGAGATTTGAAAGTGCATAGTCAAGGCTGCGGAAGAGAGGGAAAAATTAAAAAAGAATCCTTAAAATTTCTTAATGGTTATGATGATGTAATCAAATCGTGGCAAATAAATGATTATGATTACAAGAAAATGATCATAAAAAAAATGATGGGATCCTAATCTCTTTTTGTCAGCATGGAAGCAAAATTCAATTGCTTTGTATCCTAGTGAATGTGGATTTAGTTATGTTAATAACTAATAACTTATTATGTTGTTAAAATTAAAATTATTCATTTACTTTGGACAGTCATGATAAATGAAAAAAAAATAAAAAATAAATTATAACTGTTCAAAATAAATAATCAAAATATATGTACATAATCAATTATGTTGCTACTAACATAATTAAATCAGCATCCTAATCCAATTAATAATTTCAGCTTTTTAAAAGATAATTTTACAATGAGTTTACGTTTAAGTTAGATTAAGGATGTTCATATTATATAAATAAATAAAATAAAATATTGAAACCAAAACTTAAAAAATATTAAACTTAATTTTGATTAATGTAAACTAATCAAGAATATCAAACCTTGAAGGGGGGAAAAAAAGCTTCAGTTTCATGAATGATACAGAGAATATTATGAATTTTGGGACCAATCATAACTTCTTTAATGTGAAATAGACAATAATAACTTTCACATTTTTTACTTAATGCAGCAGTGCTAATCCTTTGCTTTTGTCAAATTATTACTGTTTTTTATTAAAAATTATTTATAATGTGAAATAGACATTATTACTCCATCCGTTTCAAATTATCTGTCGTTTTGGAAGCTTTATTTTATTTCAAATTATCTGTCGTTTTATATTACCAATGAAGCATTAATTATTATTTTTTCAATATTACCCTTATTTATTGTTATCTTCAATAGAGTAGTAATAAGAATTTAAGTTGACTTTAATAAGGGTAATTTAGTCAAATACAATTATTTTTTGCTAAAATTGAGACTATTTAATAGCTACCTTAATTATTGTGTAATTACCTTAAACAACAGATAATTTGAAACGGAGGGAGTATTTTATAGTGCCTTCCAACCACCACCTTGTCTTAGGTGTCTTGAACAATAAATAGTAAGTTTAATTTTTTATGCACAGTTTATTTCTTTGATAATAAAATTTAAATTTAAGTTTTAAGAACAGAAAACGACTTTCTCCTCAAATAAAAATATTTTAATTATACGATACTCGTCTCAATTATAAAAATAAGCATAAACTTCTCTTACAAATTAAAACAATATTATAACTTAATTTAATTTTAAATTTAAATTTAATTAATTAATTTATATATTTAAAATATTTATTAAAAACCTTTAAATTTATCTATTGTTGATTATAAAAAAATTTAAAAAATTATTCAATATGTTTGATTCTTTAAATTTATTTATTATTAATTATAACAAAATTTTAATAACTATTCAATTTTTTTTATTCTTTTACATCAAAATTAATAAGAATGAATGTATATATGCACTATTTGAGTTTGTAAAATTTTTTTTTTTACAAATAATATTTTAGACTTATAAATGATTTAAATAAGATTAAATTTAAGATTGAGTTAAATTATAATATTTTTTTCAACTTTTAAAAAATGTCAGTGTATATTTTTATAATAAATAAGAGAGTCGTACAATTCAAAATTTATTTATTTAGACATAGCATAAAATGTCTTTTATATTTATCTTTTAGAAAGAATGTATTCTTTAGAAATAAAAATTATGTTCCGTTTAAATACAATAATTGAGAATGACTTTTAAATTAAAAAATAAAAAAAATTCTTATTTTTAACTTATTTTCTTAAAAAAAGTCAAAACAAATATTTAATTTTTTAAAAATAAATTACTTATTTTTAAAATAAATTTATCTAAAAAGAACCTACGAAAAGAATAAAGAATAATTTATTTTAAAAATTAAAAATAATAAATTATTTATTTTTTAAAAATTGTAAATTTAAATACAAAAACAACATGTTACAAATTAATCTTAATAAATAACGATTTTAATAGTATTATTTATTATAAAACATTCATTAGTATTTTCAATTGTGAAATTACCGAAATTATTTTAAAAATTAATTATTAAAAAAAATGATAAACTATTTTTCAAACTGGATCCAACCGAGCAACATGCTAACCCATCCCATTTTCAAAGGGCTCCAACTGCCCCACAACTGCCCCTTACCGCGAAATAAACTACGCCTGGCCCACTTTCACCCATCCCTCAATCTAATTGGTCACTCTAGTTTCATACGTATCAGTGTATTAAATACGTGGCACCTCATTATAAGAGAATATCTTTCTGGTTCAGTCTCTCACGCCGAAACACCATCATGGCTTCCACCAGCACCAAATCGTCTGAATCTCCCAAACTGATCCTTCCATGGAAGACTCGCATCTCCGTCTCCTTCCTATCCGTGGTCACCGACACTGCTCGCCGTTCCGACGGCACTGTCAACCGCCGTCTCATGAGCTTCCTCGACCGGAAAACCCAGCCTAATCCTAACCCCGTTAACGGCGTAAAGTCCTCCGACGTTACTGTCGACCCCAACCGCGACCTGTGGTTCCGGATATTTATACCCACAGCCACCACTTCTACTTCTCTTCCCGTTATCGTCTTCTTCCACGGTGGAGGGTTCACTTTTCTGTCACCAGCTTCGTTCGCGTACGACGCCGTTTGCAGAAGGTTTGCGCGTAAGGTTCCTGCTATTGTTATCTCTGTTAATTACAGGCTCTCCCCAGAACACCGTTACCCGTCTCAGTACGAGGACGGTTTCGACGTCCTCAAGTTCATCGACGAAAACCGTGGAGGCGCTTTGCCCGAGATTGCTGACTTGTCCAAGTCCTTCTTGGCGGGTGATAGCGCGGGGGCGAACTTGGCCCATCACATGGTCATTCGGGTTTCCCGAGAGAGACTCTGGAAGGTGAGGCTTATCGGGTTGATTTCCATACAGGCGTTTTTCGGAGGCGAGGAGAGGACCGAATCCGAGATCCGACTACAGCGGGCCCCGGTGGTTTCGGTGGATAGGACGGATTGGTGCTGGAAGGTGTTCTTGCCAGATGGGTCGAATCGGGACCATGAGGCGGTTAACGTGAGCGGGCCAAACGCGGTAGACGTTTCGGGTATCGATTACCCGGATACTCTTGTGTTTGTGGGTGGATTCGACCCGTTACAGGATTGGCAGAGGAGGTACTACAAGTGGTTGAGGAAATCCGGGAAAGAGGCGCAGCTAATCGAGTATCCAAACATGTTTCATGCATTTTATGTATTTCCCGAATTGCCCGAGTCTTCACAGCTAATTTCCCAAGTCAAGGATTTCATCACCAAGCGAGTGTCCAGTCCGAAATAAAAAAGATCAGCTTTTTTCCTTGACTGTCCTATAGTTCGAGACCAATAGATAGGAAATTAGAAAAAATTTCAGGTAAATCAGTTTAAAAACATGGGTGGAAAATGGGTGGATGTGATAAATATCTGTTTGTCTTTGCTGTGTAAGGCATCTGTTGGAAATGGATCCCTCTTGGACATTTTCTACATCTTCTAGACTTTTTTTATTTATTTATAGAATTTAGAATCTGGGTTTGATGGGAACGTACCATATGCTGTAAAATTGTCTATTGGTTGGTTATCAATTGGAATTATGTCAAAATATGGCTCATAACAGGAAGGCCGTGTTGGACGGGTCCATTATGTTAAACTTAACTTTATCTGAGAGGTTGAATACCTTATATGATCACCCAAAAAGTTATTTTAACGCTACCTCCTTTATATATTTTTCAATCATACCTTTATTTATTATCATTGCTATAAATTCTGTGTTATTTTGGTTAGATATTCCGTTGAGAAGTATTGTGAGTGGGGAAGGCCTGGCAACAATTAATGGCTTCTGCTGGCAATGTTGAAGAAGACAGGACCAAAGGTAGATGCTACAATGCTCAATCAGGAGCATTGTTTTTAATTTTTAAAATTATAAATTTTAGTTTATTAATTTTTTTATAATTTTTATTTTAAAAAATAAGTTTAAAAAAATAAAAAAGGAATCAAAAGATTTCTTTTTTACTTTTTTTTTGTTTTCTTATTATATTTTTTGAATTATTTTTTGATTAATGTGTTATGAAATTTTTTTAAATATTTTTCATATATTTTTAACTTATTTCTTTAAAAGAATATTTTTAATATTGCAACATATTCTGTTTTTAATAAGAAAAAGTTCAATCATAATTGGGGCAGCCTAACCCTCTTTGAGTTTTTATAAGTTTGTCTAAATTTAGACTTTGATTTTAAAGGTCATACTCCTTCAAAAATGAGTCAATTCAGACTTAAAATTAATAATACTAATTAGACTATCACAATTACAAAAAATAATTCATCATTTTTTCATGAAAAAATTATATTTAAAAGGATTTTAAGAGTTACTACTTTATTCCTAAAAGTTACACATCAAAAGATTTTAAAGAGGCCTATTGCACTATATAAAATAATCAGCGTCATAAGCACATTAAAGAATTAAGGTGGTACTAAGAGTGCGTTTGTATGTGCTTTAAAGAGAAGGAGAAATGATTTTTTTTAAAAATAATGACTTTTGTAATTTTTTGAGCTGTTCGTATCAGTTTCTTTTTTAACGAGAATGAGAAGTAAAATGAGAAATTGTGATTAAAGTAAAATATTTATTTTGTAACTTCTCCTTCTAGGAGAAGTAGATTTATTTTTTCTCGACTATTTTACCCATCTGCTCATCATAATTATATATTTTTTTATTATAATATCATAGTTAAATTTTATCATAATTATAATATTTAAATTTAATCAAATATTTTTTTAATATAGTTATATTATTTCTTTCA